>CAUYQG010224553.1:0-10699 GCA_963574415.1 Tarsius wallacei | reverse complement strand
TGATTTATTTCTTTTTTTAAAAATTTATTGTTTTTTATTGTTTTAATTATAAAGATGTGGGGTACAATTCAGGGTCACGTATACAAACACTGATTATGCAGGTACCCTTGTTGATGAGGTATTCTCTGATTTTTTTTTTTTGAGTTGGAGTTTCACTCTGTCGCCCAGACTGGAGTGCAGTGGCCACTCCTGGCCACCGCAGCCTTGACCTGCTGGGCTCCGGCGATCCTTCCGCCTCAGCCTTTCAAGTAGCTGGAACTACAGGCACGTGCTACCACGCCCGGCTAATTTTTTGATTTATAGTAGAGAGGAGGTCTTACAAAGTTGCTCAGGCGGGTCTCGAACCCGCGGGCTCAGGCAATCCACTCACCTCAGCCTCCCAAGGCGCAGGATTACAGCCTGAGCCACCGAGCCCAGCTGTATTCTCTGATTTTTAAAGTATACAATGCACTGTTGTTGACCATAGTCTCCAGAACTTATTCGTGTTTCATAACAGAGATTTTGTACCCTTTGCCCAACATCTCCCCATTTTCCTCTCCCCCAGCCCCTGACAATCACCATTTTACTCTCTGTATCTATAAGCTCAACTTTTTAAATTCTACATGTAAGTGAGATCACATGGTATAAGTCTTTCTGTGTCTGACTTAATTCACTTAGTATAATGTCCTCTACGTTTGTCTGTGTTGTCACAAATGGTGACAGGATTTTCTCTTTTTTTATGGTTGAAAAATAATCCACTGTATATATGTATATATGTGTATATGTAGATATATACCAGACTCTCTCTCTCTATATATAAAATATGTATAAATACACACACCCATATATATACACACACATATAAATCAGTCTCTTTATAAAAAATATATATAAATACACACACACACACATATACACATACACACACACATATATATAAACATATACACACATATATACCAGCATCTCTCTCTATATATAAAAGATATATAAATGCACACACACACATGTCAGCCTCTTTCTCTCTCTGTCTCTCTATCTGTGTGTGTGTGTGTGTATACACACATACACAAGACTGCCTCTCTCTCTCTTTCTCTCTCTCTCTCTCTGTCTGTCTCTGTCTCTCTCTCTCTCCACATTTTTATTATCCATACATCTACCTACAGGTACTTAGGTTCTATATACACACAATGGAATAGTATACATCCTTTAAAAAGAAGGAAAACCTACCATTTGTGGCAACATGGACGAACCTAGAGGGCCTTATGCTAAGTGAAATAAGCGACACAAAGTGACTAATACCTCATGATCTCATTTACATGAAGAATCTAAGAGTTGAACTCATAGAAACACAGAGTAGAGTGATGATTGCTAGGGGCTGGGGAGAGGAGAAAATGGGGAGATATTGGTCATAGGGTTCAAGGTTTCAGTTATGTGGGATTAATAAGTTCCTGGGATTTAGTACACAGGGATATAGTAAGAGCTGTGTCGTATACTTGAAATTTGCAGATTTTAAGTATTCTTAATGATAGAGTAGACAGGTTAGACTAGGAAAAACTTTAAGACTGTGAGAAAATCCCAAACTCATTGATACCCGCAGTGGCTGGTGTAGAATCACACATACAGGCAAGCCCTAGCTACAGGAAACTTCACACCTACCTAAATGTTAGGCTTTTATCAGTTACACCTGTAGCACTGCAGTTCACCTATCCAGGATGGGCTTGTGTGAACCAACCACGAAGGCAGGAACTAGCTTAGAGATCCCTGAAGCCTGCGTGTCAATAGCTAAGGCTGACCTAAGATAACCATAAACCTTCACTGGCATACTATTAACATAAAATTACCCTAGAGGAGTGTCGCACTCCCATCATACACCTGATGCCATGACAGTACCAGTATGACCCCAGAAGGCCTAAACGTCCTCCACTCAATGTCCTAAGACTACCCATGGAAAAAGTCAACCACGAAACCACTTCTCAGTACCTCTAAGAATAAAAGCTATTCTGTAGACTGTTTCTGCCCACTCCCAGCGCTTGAGAGTGTGCTCCTCTTTGCGAAATAAAGCTACTTGCATATCCCACTTCTCTGGGTATCTGTTTATGAATTCATTCCAAACGGGAACACAAAAACCCCTCACTGACCCTCTCCCTGGAAGGAGCACCCCTTCTCCCAGAAACATGACCACAGAAAAGAAAGAAAATAGAAAAGGAAACGGTAACTGTGAAGTGATGAATATGCTCATTGGCACGTGGCAGTTATTTCACAACGTATATCAAATTGTCACATTGTGTACCTTAAACATACACAAGGCTTATTTTCAATTACACCTCACCAAAAAACAAAACGAGACTATTTCACCTTCCAGGAAGGAAACTCCTATTCTTCCCTGCAAGAGGAAAGGGATGCTAGGAGGCACAAGAACAAGTATACTATTCAGAGTGCTCCTCACCATTGAGAAGTCAAAAACATTTTTCTTGAGTCCCTCCTCCAAGCCATCTGTGACCCTTCTCGCTCCTCCCAGCTCCTGGTTACCTCTGATGAGATTCCGAGGAAGCTGTTAGTGGACTACCCCTCTGGGACATGCTGTCCTCATGTGGGCCTTCTCAGGGTGGCTGTGGAAACTTCAGAATCAGACCAACCTGTGTGAACCAAAACCTTGTTTTTGGCAAAATCAACTTTATAATGAGGTCCAACTTACAAACAACAAATGCACTCATTTTTAGAATACAGTTTGATGAGTCTGGACAAATAGATAGCATTTGTAACCAACAGAACAATTGTGATAGAGAACATTTTCATGCCATCACAAAATTCCCTCGTGACCCTTCTCGGTCTTCTTGCACCTTAATACCCAATCACAGCAAATATAGACCTACTTTTTGTCACCTTAGACAAGTTTGCCTCTTCTGGAACTTAATGTAAATGAATTTACTCTTTTGTTTCCAGCTTTTTTTTTTCCACTCCATTTTTTAAAAAAAATTCATCCGTGTTGTGCATATATCAGTGTTACAAACTGATTATGTTCTTATGAATGCTGCCCAGAAAAACCAAGGTTAAGATGGCAGCTGTTACAGTAGAGAAAAAATTTAATATCACAAAGCAGCTGAGTGAGGATGGGAGACATGTCTCAAATCTGTCTCCCCGAAAACTCAAACGCTAAGGTTTTTAAGGGTTACTTGGCAGACACGGGGCTAGGGAATTGGGACGACTGGAAATGAAATCACAGAGACGTTGAGATTGTCTTTGTGTTCCAAGTCAGTTTCTGGGTGGGGTTCATGGGTCACTGGTCCAGTTGGTGTCAGATGGTCTACCAGAACGCAGAGTCTGAAAAGCATCTCAAATACCAGTTTCAGGTTTATGTCATCTATAGGAACAATTGGAGAAGTTAAAAATCTTGTGAACAATACTGGGGTGGTTGCAGGAGGATTGAAAAATCCAAGAAATCACATACCAGCCAAACGGTTACAACCAACTACAAAGACCAAGAGCCAATAATGCCCTGAGGATGTAGTCAAACCAGCTCAGACCAGCTGGATCCATCATGGTGAGCAAGCAACCTCTGGGATCATTATACCCTCCTTAGCATACTAAATGGCATACCCAGGCGGGGCTCGGTGGCTCAGTCTGTAATCCCGAGCTTTGGGAAGCCGAGGTGAGTGAATTGCCTGAGCCTGCGGGTTTGAGACCCGCCTGGGCAACTTGGCGAAACCTCATCTCTACAATAAATCAAAAAAATTAGCCGGGCGTGGTAGCACACGCCTGTAATTCCAGCCACTTGGAAGACTGAGGCAGAAGGATCACCGGAGCCCAGCAGGTCGAGGCTGCGGTGGCCGGGAGCAGCCACTGCACTCCAATCTGGGCGACTGAGTGAGACTCCAAATAAAAAAAAAAAATGACATACCCACCAGTGCCATGACAGTTCCTGTTGTGACCAAATAAGGACAGAAAAGGAGAGGAAATTCCCAATTCCAGGAAATCCTCTCCTTCTTCCCAGAAAACCCATGAATACTTCACCCCTTAGTTAGAGATAGCTATATAAAGAAAAACTCCAAGCCCTGTTAGACACCACTCACTCCCAGGTGTATGCCCGCACTCCCTCTATCCAATATGCCTGCATTCCCTCTCTCCAGTGTGTACTTTTGCTTTACAATAAAACTCCTTTGATTTCACTTTCACTTCACTCTGACTCATCCCTGAAATCTT
Source organism: Tarsius wallacei (assembly GCA_963574415.1). NCBI lineage: Eukaryota > Metazoa > Chordata > Mammalia > Primates > Tarsiidae > Tarsius > Tarsius wallacei. The sequence goes on along the minus strand of CAUYQG010224553.1, from coordinate 6,517 downwards.
TTCTCAAAAGGGTGTCAAGAACTCGAGAACCAGGCTAAGATTGAAGGTCTCACCTGCCTAGGTCCTCTGGCATCAGGGGGATTCCTAGTAACCAAAGCTACTTGTTCCCTTGAGCTGATTAAACTTCTGGATACCACCAAGGAAGTCAGCATGACCTACAGCCATCGTCTTCCAAGAGAGAAACAAGTTCATTAATTGTGCAGGCAGTCTTGGGGACTAGGATATACATGGTGGGAGAAAAGGTCAAAGAGAAACTTACGATTTAGCTATGCTTATATTCTAACAAAATTCAGGCCCCATCTCAATTCTAACCTCACAGCCTTTCATTAATGTTTCAACAACTCTGTTGTTTTTTTTCCTGAGTAGCATTCTATGGGATAGATACAGCACAACTGGTTGATTAATTCCCTTGATAGATATTTGCAATGATTTCTGGCTATAATGCTGCTATGAACATTTGAGCAGAAATCTTTGTGTAGACATATGTGTTCACTTCTTTTGGGTCAATACCCAGGAGTAGAATTCTGGGTCATAGAATAGGTAAATGTTTAACTCTATAAGAAATGGTCAAAAAAGAGAGAAAGAAAGAAAGAAATGGCCAAAATGTTTTCCAGGGTGGTTGTACCATTTTACACACACGTCAGCAAGAATGAAAGTTCCAGTCGCTTTGCTTCCTCACCAACACTTGATTTTACATCTTTTTAATTCCAGCCATTGTAATGGATACAGAGTGGTGTGAGAAAATCACTTTTAACATCTCTAAACCTTGTTTTCCTCACTCCCCACATAATAGATACCTACCTAATGTCTGTTTTACAGATGAGATAAGAAAGTTTGTAATATGTAGGGCCTGACATAGAGTAGGTGTTCAGTAAATATTAGCCACGATTCTCATGGCAGCAATTCTCAACCACACCGTACATTTTTTCAAGTTCGGAGCTTTGAAAAATACAGCTCATGCCGTACGACACAGGGGTTCACTCCAGATCAATTAAATTAGAATCTCTGGGGACACTTGAGAGGCACTGCTATGTATGTGAAGATGAAGCCTCCTCAGTTTCCGAGTAGCGCCCAGCCTGTGCCTGGGCGGTATTAGGCAGTATCACGTTAGAGGGCTGTGACTTCTTTTGACCTTGGGTATTTACGGTTTGTATGTGTGTGAACGAGGGAAATGGCAGTGGGGCCCACTAGCTGTTGCGGTGACCTTTCCAGGCGGGCTGGCCACAGACAGACATGTTTGCAATTTCCGTGGAATCCGTGAGGTGGAAATGGGATTTGCAATAATAAGGTCTCCAACACAACAGGCTGTGTCAGCAGGCACGCCTGCCGCAGGATGGCTGGGATCACACGCAATCAGCTGCGGCAGGCTGGCGAGGCAGCTGCAGTCCACTTTGTCGCTTCTTAGGCTGGCTTTGTGTGGCTTAATGAGGCTTTCCCAGGCTTTCCTCTGCAGCCAGCTGGCAAAGTGGTGGGATCAGCCAGAGGGTGCTACTGAGACTCCCCTTTGAGGATGGCATTTGTGCTCAGAGTATGTCCATTATCCTCTGAGAATAATGGAGAGGGAGGGAAAAGCCTTGCCCCACCCTGCTTTCTCAAAGCATGAGACGGGCTATTGGCAGAACTTTACAGCAGGATGTGCCTTGGCCTTCCTAAAGCTGCAATTTCAGAAAATACTTTTAATACAATTTTTAATAACTTATGATTTTCCAGAGGGACAGTGCACCCAGGATGGAGAAAGATTTCTCCAGACTGGGGTTATAGCATCTTGTTTATTTGTATCCTTCCCTCCTACACCTGGCCTCTTGCTTAGTAGATGCTGGGTACTTGTTGGGTTAATAGAACTGAGATGAAATAAGAACTTCTAGAAGATTTGGATATTTCATACCAAATATCCGAATGGAGCCAGATGAATTAGGATCATGATATTGACCTTGGCTGTGTGGCATGCTCCCTTCCTGTTTTCTCTCTCCACACCCATGGCTTGTGTCCAGCTTCTCTGCCACAGCGCCAGCTGCCAGGGCCTCCACCACAGTGCTCAGGACAGACCCTGCTCCCTGTGGAGTCTGCCCCGGGCTGCAAACACCCCCTCCACTCAGCCCCTCCCTCCCAATGAGAAGACAATTTGGGCAATAAGATGTCAGGGCTTTCCTCCACTTGCGTCCTTGGAAAAGACAGTGCTTTTTCAGGCACTCAGAATATGGGTAGAGAATCTGTATGGAGAATGGGGAGTGGGATGGAATTTCTCCCTCCTTTCCATTTAACTACTGCATAACTAACACCCCAAATTCAGTGGCCCCAAATAACAAACTTTTATTATATTTATGGATTCCGCGGGGGCAGAAATTCAAACAGATACACTGAGAATGTCCTGTCTCTGCTCCATTATGTGTGGGACCATAGCCGGGAAGTTTCAAATATCTGATGGTGACTCCAATGGCTGAGGGCTGGAATTAGCCGTAGGATTCTGTACTCACAAATCTGGTACCTGGGATAGAATAATTCAGAGGCTGGCTCTGTTGAGACTGTTGACCAGAGCACCTACATATGACCTCTTCACATGGCTTGGGCTTCCTTATAACATGGCGGCCTCATGGTGGTCAGACTTCTTACATGGAGCCTTAGAGTTCTAAGAGCAAGTTGAAAGCATCAGAGGACACATAGGGTTCCTTCTACTATCCACGATAAGTCAAAGTAGTTATGAACTCTAGATTCAAAATGTGAGGCATGGCCCTCACCTCCCATTGGAGGAATGTCTTGTCATTTGTGCGTTAGAGTTTCCACTCCCTTAAGTCATTCTACACAGGTCTCTTGGTAGGAAAGTGCCTGACCAGTGGAGAGCAGTGGATTGAGGGGTATCAGCTCAAAGCTCCTTGTGATGTCCACCCTGTTCCCTTCTCGGAGTCTCCCTGGGTCCCTCAGAGGCAGCTCTCGTAATCTGGGCTGCGGAATTCCAAGGTGGGGGGAAGCAGACGTGGATGAACCCCAATCCTTTGCCGGGACATTTGGATTTGATTCTCCCTTTGGCAATTAAAAGTCAGGATAGGACCTCCTACAGAGGGCAGGTTTGAGAACACTGTTCTGGGAGGATCATAAGAATGGTGAACTGGGTGAAATGGAGAGGGGTTGCTGGGGCAGGGAGATATATGTGATTGATGGCTGTGTGAAGGCTGAGAACTAGAGTGGCGTCTGTGTACACAGAGAGGAGAGAAGGGACATCACTCAGAGCCCAAAGAACAAGACATGGGAGGGAGCAGCAATTTTCCAGCGAGAAAGGGATGATCTGGCAGATCATACAGCCCGACTCCCAGGACAGGTTAATGAGTTTGTGTAGACATCATTTCTCCTCCTCACTGAATGGCTTTGAATGACTGCGGCATTTCAGTCCTGTAGAAATTACATCAAAAACGAGTCAGCTGTTCCAAGCCTCCCATTGCTGATGAGACCCAAATGTGAGAGTTCCTCACCCCTCCACCTTCATCGTACAGGAAACTTATGAATTTTTAAACATATAGAAAGCACATTGTTTGTGATTACATTAGACCTTCAAAAGGAAGCATGAACATAAATTTTGAGATGAATAGCCGAGTGCAGGAAGCCTGCCTCTCTGCTTGACTTCAATAACTTATCTCAATGAATCCCCAGCAGAAAGCATCTTACATACTTCAATTCTTGAGAAGATGAGACGTGAATGCTGGGGAATTATAAGACAGAGGGGCTTTATTGCAACAGTGAACAAGCTGAAAATTACAAGGTAATGGAATCTCGGTAGGAGGTCCTCTACCCTGCCATTAGCTAACTCAGACAATGATTCCTAGGGAATCAACTAGGGTTACATAAACTCTATACAAGGTTTCTGCACTTTGCATCCTCATCTGGCTAAGCCCTGAGATAATCACATTTGAAGGCAGAGGGTACACCTGGCTTCCAGGAGCTTTGACCTCACGGGAAAAGTTTGCAGAATTAACTGCCTTGGGAATCCTTTATCCTATTGGTGATTATTTCATTTTGGACTCTTGCGGGGTACATTGGAGCTAAATAGTGTTTAGAAAAGGTGGATTAGCTGGGTCAGGGCTGCGAGGAGATACAGATCTCCCAGGATATATCTCTGCAGGCTCTGCTTCCTTTGTGGGATCATCAAACCACATGACAGTCTAAGCAGGGACCGCAGTCAGGAGTGTCTCTCCTGTGTTCACTGTGCTGCAGCCTTGATGGCTCTGGGATAAAAGCACAGACTGATTGTGGAGTATGCAAAAATAACACTGCCAGATAAAATGGTATACCGGTTACTGGACTAGTGCTCCACACACCTTTTCCTGACCTTTCCAACACCCTCACCAGGTAGGTGATCTTAGCCCCATTCACAGGAGAAGACAGAGACGTTCATCACCTCAGTGTACAAGACATTTGGGTTACATCATCCCATAAACACTGTTTCCTAAAATGTGTTCCTTTGAAGACATCTTTATGATTATTTTTCCATATCCATATGTATCAGTCAGGTGCTCAAAGAAATGAAATATGACTAACTAACTAAATATATATATGGATATATGTAATAGATATATAAAATTAAGATATAAGTAAATATTAAAAAATAAGAATTGGGCCAGGTGCGGTGGCTCAGCCTGTAATACCAGCACTTTGGGAGGCTGAGGAGAGAGAATTGCCTGAGTCCAGGGGTTTGAGACCAGCTGAGCAACTTGGTGAGACCTCGTGTCTACAATAAATCACAAAAATTAGCTGGGCATGGTGGCGTGTGTCTGTAGTTCCAGCTACTTGGAAGGCTGAGGCAGAAGGATCGCCTGAACCCAGCAGGTCAAGGCTGTGGTGGCCGTGAGCGTGCCACTGCACTTTAACCTGGGCGACAGAGTAAGATTCCAACTCAAAAAAAAAAAGAATTGACTTATGTGAATAAAGGATAGAAAGTCCCACAATCTGTTGTCTGTAAGAAGTTGGAGAACAAGGGAAGCAGGTTGAGTCCAAAGACCTCGGAACCAGGAGCACTGGAGTCCAAGGGCTGGAGAAGAGGAATGTTCCAGCTCAGAGAGATTGAATTCTTTATTCCTCTGACTTTCGGTTCTACTTGAGCCCTCAACGGATTGGAAGAGCCCACCCACACTGATGAGGGTGAATCTTCTTTACACAGATTCAAATTTGATTTGAATTCTGATTTCTTCGGAAAACTTTACTTCTCACCTGGGTCAGCCTCATAGATACACCAGAAATAATATTTACTGGCTATCTGGACACCCAAATTAACACACAAAATTAACCATCACACTATACATGATGCAGTTGTCACTTGGTATCCATGGGAGATTGGTTTCAGAACCTCCTGTGGATACCAAAAGCCACTGATGCTCTAGTCTCTAATATAAAAGGGTATAGTATTTGCATGTAACCTACACACATCCTTCCATATACTTTAAATCATACCTAGATTACTTATGATACCTAGTACAATGTAAATACTATGTAAATAGTTGTTATACTATTTTTTTTAGGAAATGAGGAGTTTTGTAAAAAGTCTGTTTGGGACAGACACACCATCCATTGTTTGTATGTGTGTGTGTGTATGTGTGTGTGTGTGAATATTTTCAATTCTCAGTTGATTGAATTCCCTGATGTGGAACCCATGAATATGGAGGGCTGACTTTATTGTTATTTACTTATTTATCTTTAAATCAGTTTGCCCATCTTTTCTAGGCTTAACTTAGTTAATACAGCAGGAGCATGAGGTGCAACAGCTCAGGAGGAACTGGGCACTGGATCAGGTCTCATCCCACTTTGGTGAAGTTGACCCAGGTAGAAAGCAGAGTTTGTCAGAAAAAGCCCCAAGTCACATTTGTGCAGCATATGCAAATCTGAAACAAGGCATGAAAAAGATGGCAGGTCTGAAGGATAAAAAAGAATGTTTCCCACTACTGCCAATCCCTTTCTTATAGTATTATAATTATTCAGGGTCCACTTATGAGTGAGAACATATGGTACTCTGTTCTTTGCTTCTGTGATAGATCACTGAGTATGATCGACTCTAAATCCATCCAAGTTGCTGCGAAGTCCATATGTTTGTCCTTCTTTATGGCTGCATAATATTCCATTTTGTATATGTATCACATTTTTATAATAATGATATTAAAAAGAAACCAACCATTCTGCCTACCAAAATGGACTGAACAAAAAAACGTGGTATATATACATGATGGAATATTATGCAGTCATAAAGGACAAAATTATGAACTTCACAGCAACCTGGATGGATTTTGAGTCTATAATACTGAGTGATCTATCACAGAAACAAAGAACTGAGTATCACATGTTCTCACTCATAAGTGGACCTTGAACAATTATCATAATACTATAAGAAAAGGATTGGAGCCGGGCTCGGTGGCTCAGCCTGTAATCCCGTGCCTTGGGAGGCTGAGGTGAGTGGATTGCCTGAGCCCGTGGGTTCGAGACCCGCCTGGGCAAGCGAAACCTCATCTCTACAATAAATCCAAAAAATTAGCCGGGTGTG
>CAUYQG010224541.1:0-19103 GCA_963574415.1 Tarsius wallacei | reverse complement strand
AAAAAAAAAAAAAAAAAAAAAAAAAAAAAAAAAAAAAAAGTTCTTAATATATTATATACATATATATGAGTAAATTTTATATATTTTTTAACTGTTTTAATTTGTGGCACAAAGATTTAATAGTATGTAGAATAGTGACATTTATCTAATCTAAAACTTTGTTTGTTTTAAAGTTTCATTTTAATATTCCACTAATAGTTTTATAAAAATTCTAATTTGATTATAATTTCCAAATCTAGAAACAATTGTTGGTGATTCTGATGATTCAGACCTCCAATCAAAACACTAATAGACAAGAAATAGTTGACAAAAATTTAATCACTGAAACAACATGCTTTGCCAAAAAAGTAATAAATTTAAAAATGTATTAATGGTAATAAATTTAAAAATTTAAAGTAATACTATGTTTGCGAAGTCTTTTCTGTTTTATAAAGTATTTTCACCCATTTGATTCTCTTAACCAAAGTAAGTAGGCAGAATCCCATTTTTTTTTTTGCTAAAAGATGAGGATAACCACTCATTACATAGTACTGCTGTAGGGAAAATTGATAGATGGTATGTAAATCAACTATTATAGACACTGGCACATAGGAGATGCTCCAACAATTTTTGTTGAAATGAATTTCCCTATTTTATCGTGTGAGAATATTACAATTCAATTTGTTTAAATGACTTGTTCAAAGTCATACAGATATTAATCATAGTTGTGTTATTAGAAGTCAAACTTACTGATTCAGCTGAATTATTTCTAAATATTAAGTATTAGTTCAGTGCTATGATTGTGTTTTAATCTATGTGACTTGTACTTAATAACATCATTTCAGTTAATTTTGTTGGCAATGTATTCTATAGTACAAATAGATTAGTGCATGTTTTAAAATGGCTATAACCTAACTATGTAATACACCAAATCACAAATTTGACCTAAATCACCTAGCACTGTAGCATGGAGATAGTAGAAAGAAGAGATTATTAACAACTACAAATTATTTATCACTTATTTTGTACCAGATACATAAGTGATTTACATGGGTCATCTCACTTAATTATCTCAACATCTTAACAAGGCTACTCTCATTATTATCATTTTAGAAACAGAAAAAATAAAGTACAGTGAAAAGGTAGGTAACTTTTCTCAAGGTCATGGAAGGAGGAAGTGGGAGAAAAAGAGATGTTTAATTCAAGTAGACAGTCTCTAGTTTAGAGTCTATAGTTTCAACCTTCATGTTCTATAGCTTCTATGGACAATATGTAGGTAAAAACAGCTCTGTTGAAATACAGTGCAATCCAGAGTATAAACCATGATTATCAAAACTTGTCTGCTAGGAAGATTTAGAAAGAAAGAAATGGAACGTTTTGAAGAGCAAGGGGAATGTCAATGGACACAGAATAGATAGAGGGGATTTTTCAAAGCAGTCTTTGCTGAGGAAAAGAAAAAGCTGAGAGCAATTTGAAGCCTATATTTCTGCATCTGTCAAGAGCCAAGGTGTGTAGAGAGGCTGATAGAATTAGCAAAGAACATTCTGGAATGTTGTGGTGTGTTCTAGTATTGATAAAAACATCATGCGACAGGTTAAGGAAGGTGTGCAGTGGACTGAGGAAAGGAAATGGGACTGTGTATCAGTGTGAAGCCATGGTGCAGGAAAAGCTCTAATGGTGCAAGAATAAGGAAGTTAGGCTATTCCAGTTCAAGCTTCTAAATTAATTGCATTTCTGAAACCACATAAAGAGCTTAGGTGTCCATTCATTTGTCAATGAATGGATTGCTTCTATACTTCTGTATATTTTTTATATTACTCTCTTCTAATGTTTTTTACTTCTGTCTTCTGATGTTAAACCATTAATAAAAGGTGATTATCTAATTGTCTGTCACCATTCCAAGAATAATTTGAAGAACATGTAAACCAAGTTGAAACATGAAGGCATCTGTAAATCATCATATAACTTCTCTGCCATAAATTTAACTGACTCCTGCTGAGTAAAAGACAAAATATGAACTTATTTAACAAACATATTACAATAGTAATGCCATATAAATGTGTTTTAATTATGCTTATGCAATTTTCCCAGATTTTATAAAAAGAAACATAGTTCATTTGCATAAATGTGCAAGATAAGTTTATTTAATGTATGTGTCTAGGTATATATGACAAAATTTCTAAAATCTTGAAGTGATTTACTTGGACATTAAAATTAATTAAAAATTCCTTTAAAGATTTTGAAGAAAAATCATCAATTCCATGTAATACTGTTGAAAGTGTTTTTAACAAATGTGAAATTTTTAATGTGTGAGGTTACAGGACATACTCGTACTTGCAATGGAATACTGTTCAGCCTTTAAAAAGAAGGAAATTTTGATATTTGTGACAACATAGGTGAACTTGGGGCATGATGCCAAGTGAAATAAGCCAGTCTCAGAAGAACAAATACTACAAAAACTCACTTGTAAGGGTAATCCAAAATAGTCTGGTTTATGGAAGCAGAGAGTAGAGTGGTGGTTGCCAGAGGTTGGGGGGAAGAGGTAACCAGGAAATATTAGACAAAAAGTGCAAAGTTTCAACTATGCAAAATAAATAAGAGATCTACTGCACAGCATAGTGCCTATAGTCAGTAATACAGTGTTGTATACTGGAAAACTTTCTAAAAGTGTAGATTGTATGTTAAATGTTCTTATCACAAAATAATAAGAGGATGAGAAGAAAAAAAAAGAACTCCAGTAACAAGGAAGAGTTCATTCAGTTCATCCATTTGAAGGACCAAATGACGAGGTTTCCCTGAAACCGTCTTGATTTTGGCTATAATATCTCACCTACCAAAAACCTTCCAATTCTGTGCTGTGAAAAGTTCTGATTTCCTGTTATCAGTGGGGAGAGATGGGGTTAAGGAGAGGCACAAAATTAAAGGTTGAAAGTAATACAATTTTCAGTATTAAATGGATAAGGCATAAATTATTTGCTTTTTTGGTTGCTGTTGCTCTTTTGTCTCCCAATTGATGATGTTGCAACTATGATCTGTGGTACACAGTAATGCATCATCCATTGTTATCTCACCTTAAGTGATCCAGTTTGTGTTGTGCATGGCAATTGTGAGTGTTAGTAGTCCAATTTTTGGTTTGCCTGTAGATTAGCTATTGCGCATTGTGTCAAGATAGTTAAACTTTTTAACATTGTGAATCATGTCACCATGTTTTTTAAACACGTCAGATAATGACAAAGAAATGATTACAAAAGCAACGCATAGCTTACCTAAATATCACTGTAAAAGAAAGCTAAATGTCTGTGTGATTTTTATGCCGATGGTAGGACTTGAATACAAAATAAGGGAAGTAAATAATCAGAACACTGTACAATATGCAGAAAATGGTTTACGTTTAGGCATGATGGAATAGGGGATTTGAAAGCACATGTGGAGAATGAATTATGTAAGTCTGGGGCGAGGCAAATGAGAAAAGTTTTTGTCTCCCAAAAGATACTAATGCTCAATTGAAAACACTGGCCACTAACAGACAAATGAAAAAGTACTCAGCATCACTTATCGTCAGAGAAAGGCAAATCAAAACCACATTGAGATACCACCTAACCCCAGTAAGAATGGCCATCATTACTAAAACAAGCAACAACAGATGCTAGCGAGGATGCGGAGAAAAAGGAACGCTTCTACTGCTGGTGGGAATGCAAACTAGTGCAACCTCTTTGGAAAACAGTGTGGCGATTTTGAAAGTACTAGAATTTGACCTTCCATATGACCCAGCAAGTCCCCTATTGGGAATATACCTGGAGGAACCCAAATCATTCTACAAAAAAGATGCCTGCACATGTATGTTTGTTGCAGCTCTGTTCACAATAGCAAAAACATGGAACCAACCATGTTGCCCCTTGAAACTGGACTGGATTAAAAAAATGTGGTACATATATACAATGGAACATCATGTAGCCATAAATAAGGACAAACATATGGACTTTGCAGCAACTTGGATGGATTTGGAGTCAATCATACTTAGTGATCTATCACAGAAACAAAGAACAGAGCACCATATGTTCTCACTCATAAGCAGACCTTGAACGATTATAATACTATAAGAAAGGGATTGGCAGTAGTGGGAAACTGTCAAGGGAGGAGGGGTAGGATTGGCAGTTGAGGGAAACTGCTAGGGGAGGGAGAGGCATACCTCATCAACAAAGGTACCTGCATAATCAAACTTTGTATACCTAACCCTAAATTGTACCCCACATCTTTAAAATAAAATTTAAAAAAAAGAAAAGAAAGAAAACATTGACTACTAAATTAGTCTGGGCATATCACATGAAGATACGCCCACTTTCATATCATTCCTTTGGTTGCTCTATGAATCAGGGTAAAGTTACATTTCTTAATTCAGAGGTTGCAACAAAAATGTCCTATGGATGAACAAAGTGATTTGATAACAAATATGCTTGCCCCTTATAGCATAGAGCTGATTCTGTCAGACTTTACCAACGACTATGATTTCTTCATATCAGTAAATGCCTCAGATCATGACAATAAGCTAAAGTAACTAAAAGTTCTTTTAGCTTTTAGGTACTTTAATATAGAATATGGAACTTTATGCTGTCCTCATGATTTCTATGAAGATTTTTGCTAAAACTGTAAGAATCATAAAACAAAGAATACCAATTAGACTTTGTTCATTTATCTGCATATTTTATAGACAATGCAGAAGTAAATTTTGATAAATTCCTTTGAGTTTATACATTTCTTACTGAGAAAGATTAAAATATCTTATCTAGTAAATGTTATCTAGGCCTTGATCATAGCACTACTAAAAAAAGGTGTGATTTGCTTACTTGTGGCATTAAGGCTTTTGTAATGAATGTTTTTGGATTTCCAAATTGTTCAGAAGCACTTGATTACATTTTTAGACCTTATAAAAATGGAAGGTCTCTTAAGACCTTTGCTTACAAGATAGCTACCATCATTGCTGACTGTAAAAAAGATGTTAAAATGTTGTTCTGCCTAAAATCATATTTTTGAAGTGAGGCATAAGAAAAATGCCCTTCTCTAAACTGTAAGTACATTGAAAGTAAAAATGGAGAAAAATGACAATAAAGTAGCGTGTATATGCTCTTTCTCTAAAACTGATGACCTTTGATGAGGTCATAAGTTATGCAAAAAAAGGATGAACTGAATGTACCTGAATTACTCAATATTATTTTTATGTGTAGATTTCAACAAACTCTCATGCAGCAAGAAAAACTGCTTCAAACTTCAAAATAATGTCACCACAAAGGCGAAGTTAACAAGATCTACTCAATTTATTTATTAAAAGTGTACATTATTTGCAATTCAACTTCAATTTTAAAAATTTTAATTCCCTCTGTGCTTTATAATAATTTTTCTGAGAAAGAGAGGTTTGAATTGTAATGAATGACACTGTTCTTTGAATTATTTTAATACGATGGACATTTTAATACATAAATAACATATCCGATGAATTTTTGGATTCAATAGCTCTGTTTGACTAACAACAGGTCTACCAAAATAAGTATGTAGATACTAGGTGGATAGCTATGTTTGGAGATGTAGAAATTATTTCCTGCATGTCTGAAAACCTGCTCTCACAAGTAAATAATATTGTAAGTATTCCCTGCTCAAAAACTTTGGGGGATAACATTTACTAGATAACATTTACTAGATAAGATATTTTAATCTTTCTCAGTAAGAAATGTATAAACTCATAGCATGAGGCCATCCTATTGTAATGACATCAGTAGTCAGTGTGATGTGGGATTGATAAAAGCAGTGACACAAATCAAAATGAATTTTACATTAAGCTATATTTAGCTTTAATGTTATATAAAGAAAAGAGTGTTCTAAAGTCTGTATGCAGCTCAGACATGTAATATTGAAAATGTGAACATCATGGGACAGAAAAATACATGTCATTATTATTTTTATTAAATACAAGTATTATTTTTAAAATTATTATATTTATGTTTTCTTTTTTAAAAGCCTGTCAAATATCTCACCATAAAAAACTATAAAGGTAAGCAAGGTAAAGGATATCTTAATTGGCTTGATTTAATCATTCTACATTGTTTACATATATCAAAACATCACTATTGGAACTCATAAATGTAAACAATTAAGAATTGTCAATAAAATAATAATAAATCTAAGAAACAAAAATGCACAATAATATAACCTACAAAATCTAATTTTTCAATAGAGTTTCAAAGAATTAAAATAAATTGCTGTATCAGATAACACAAGGGTATGTTACATTTTTCTAACACCTATAATTTTAGTTCTAATAAATTACTACTAAATGCCACTATAACCAAGTTCAAATTTTAGCATATATTATAGCATTTATGTAACAGAAATAAATACAGAATAATATATAATTTCCAAAAACTACCCATTTTTCATATTTTATCTTAAAGTAATCACACATAGAGATATAATTGTTTATTATGCTTTATATTGTCATGAATTTTTTGGATGGCATTTCTGGGTCCCAGATTTGTTCTCTGAAAAGTTACTCGCTCTATGTGCCACTCAGCTCCAACGTTCTGTTTCCATGATTCTAGATGACACCTTTAGCAGTATAAATTGGAAGACAAGTAGCCAAACTACTTGAGTTCATGAGAGTTAATAAAGTGTTTTGGTGGGAAAAGAGTCTGATCTACTTTTCACAGAAAATTTTGAGACTGGCCAAAAAAATTCAAAGGAAAATATTGGTAACTTTGTATTTCTAAGAACTTGCAATGTTGTGACATGATTGTTTCATGTCTGGTACACATAATCTTATTTTGTCAATCCAAATCATGGGGATTTTAATTCTTAAAATGAGTTACATTAGGGGTACATATGGATTGGACTCCAGCAAGATTAACACAAAGTTTGCCTTATCATTTGATGCACATGCCTCAGACACATGATATAGGGAAATATCCCATGTGGCCAACTGCGTATTTAGAAAGTCAGAGAGCTTTGTGTATACCCACTCAGTGAAAAGCATTCTAATTAGAAACGTTACTTCAGGTGATATTTTTGGAAAGTTATTATCCTTAGATTATATTTACTTTAGTCAAAATATTGTGTTGACATAAAATATAAAATCATATTAGTAGTGTTCTATAGGGTTAACGTGGTAGCAGAAGACTGTTAAAAGGAATCTGGTGAAGACAATTTTGAAAGAAATACCATGCAAAGAACTTTGGACATAAATAAAAAATTGGTCAAAACAATAAGCTATTAAATAACAGCTTTTCACAATTGCTGGATTTTTATATATTTTTGTCTCTATTGTTAATTAAAAAATAATTAATCTAAGTCTTCCTTGTGTTATTGGAATGGTGAAAATAAAAACTTATAAATATCTGTTATTTAAGAATTGAAAAAAGCAAATCATCCTCTTGTACTGCAAGATTTCCTTTTATGAGGTGCACATAATTCATAAAAATTGTTTTTTAGTGATTGGCAACAATCATTTTCAATTTACTTGAGAAGTGCTTACAATCATGACTGCATTGTCAATGCAGGAGACATTGTTTGAAAATAAAATTTCAAAAATTGGAAAATGAAACACACAGAAAACCTTTTGTTTTACTATTTACATTTGTTTGATATTTTAATTGTAGAAAGAGGAGAAAAACTCAGAAAAGACACTATAGCAAAAAGAATATAACTGATACTCATAATCCCATAAAACTCAGACTTCAACTATTGAGTCTTTGAGATCTATTTTTCCATATCCATTTGTCTTGTTCTCACTCTCTTTCTCACTCTCTTAAACAATATTATGCTAAACATATTCTTCTGTAATCCCTGTTTAACTTAATAGATTATTTCAGGAACATATTTTAGTTTTAATCTTCTCTGTATTCAAATCATATACATAAAACACCAGTGTATACACTTTGCTGGTATATGTTATGTCCTCTGAAGATTCCTTGATTTTATTCCCTTTTCCATTCTTCATGTAACCATTAGTCTGCATCTTATTGCATTATACCCCATGCTCTTTTTAATATTTTACTACTTTTGTATTTATCCTTAAATATGTGTGTTTGATTGTTCTTGTGTTTAACTTCATGTAATTGAAATCATATGAGTTTGTCTGCAGCTTGTGCTCAATATTAGCTTTTCGTCTCCTTGATCCTACCAGTAGCCATATTTCACATATTTTTTATAATGTCTATAGTAACTTGCTATAGATCTTTAACACAGTTGTTTTGTACATGAATCTTTTGGCTGATTCCAGTGTTTTGATGGCACAGACAATGCTCTTGTGAATATTTATGTACATGGATAGGTTTGCCAGAGAAAATCAAGATGCCTAGTTAAATTTGATTTCAGATGAACAATATATTTTTTAAGTATAAGACTGTATTTAATATTGCATAGAGCATACATATATTATTTTAAAATTATTTATCTAAAGTTCAAATTTAACTGGGAGTCCTGTATTATTATTTAGTAAGTATTGAAATACTATTTATGGTGCAGATTTTTATGAAAGTTAAGTATAATATATACGTAAAGGAGTAACTGTTATATCTTGGAAAATAAGCATGATCAATTTATTTCCAAATTGGTTATATTGATTTACATATCTATTTGCAGTTGTATTAGAGCACTCATCACATAGGATCTCTAGCAATACATAGTATTTTCAGACTTTGCAACTTTACCAATTTTATGAGGATGAAATTTTATGTCACTATGGGTTTAATTTTAACTTCCTTTATTAATAATGATGTGGAATATCTTTTCAAATGACCATGGACATTTTGTGTTTGTTTGTGGCTTATTTTCTGAAATTTGCATTATGAAATTAACATTAGTAGATCACATATGCACAGATTGCCTTTTGTGATCTCAATTTAGTTCTCATTGGTTATCCCTGAGCCAAAAAAAAAATCTTAACTATATATCTCTGTAAAAAAAATTATGAATTATCTTGTATGCCATGTCTCCCAATTTTTTTGAAAATTGATCTAAAGTCTAGTAAATGGTCAGTTTATGCTAATGGTATATATCGCTTAAAATGTACATTATCCAGCTGTGTGAGTCTATGATCTATACATGTTTATTAGCTTAAGCATGCTATTTATGCTGTTCAAATCTTCCATATATTTACTGATATTTCTCTGCTTAATTCATCAGCAATTTAAAGAGATATGCTTCTATCATGACCAAGTAGGTTTCATCCCCAGGATGTAAGGCTGGTTCAACACTCGTAGCACCATAAACATAATTAAATACATCAACAGATGTAAAAACAAAAACCACATGATTATATCACTAGATGCAGAAAAAACTTTAGATAAAATCCAGTACAACTTCTTGATAAAAACTCTTGAACATCTAGGCATAGATGGAACATACCTCAACATAGTAAGAGTCATCCAGGAGAAACCCACAGCCAACATACTGCTAAACAGACAGAAATTGGAACCATTTCCCCTGAAAATTGGAGCAAGATAAGGATACCCACACTCACCCCTCCTGTTCAGCATAGTTTTGGAAGTCCTAGCTAGAGCAATCAGAGAAGAGAAGGTGATCAGGGGTATCTAAATAGGAAAAGAGGAAGTCAAGTTATCCCTCTTTGCAGACCACATGATTTTATACCTTGAAAACCCAAGAGAATCTGTCAAAAAGCTCCTTGCACTGATAAAGAACTTTGGCAATATCTTAGGGTATAAAATAAATGTGCAAAGGACAATCACATTTCTATATGCCAATAATAAACAAACAGAAACCCAAACAAAAAACACAATTCCTTTCACAAAAGCCACAAACACTATGAAAAACCTTGGCATCTTCCTAACCAGAGATGAAAACTTCCTAATCTTTACAATGAAAACTCCAAAACACTGCTCAAATAAATCAAAGATGACACAAGCAAACAGAAAAATATTCCATGCTCATGGACGGGAAGAATCAACATTGTTAAGATGTCCATTCTACCCAAAGCAATCTACAGATTTAATGCAATATCCATCAAATTACCAGCAACATTCTTCTCAGACCTAGAAACAACAATACAAGAATTCATATGGAAACATAAATGACCAAGAATAGCCAAAACAATCCTCAGCAAACAAACAAACACACAAACAAACAAAAAACACAGAACAGGAGGTATCACACTCCCAGACTTTAAACTTTATTGTAAAGCTACAATAATCAAAACAGCCTGGTATTGGTACAAGAACAAGAATATAGACCAATGGAATAGAATTGAGATTCCAGAAGCAAAACCTCAATTCCTCAACCAACTCATCTTCAACAAAGCCTCCACCACCTACCACTGGGGAGATGAGAACCTATTCAGTAAATGGTGCTGGGAAAACTGGCTGACCACATGTAGAAGATTGAAACAGGACCACTACTTATCCCCACGCACAAAAATTAACTCTGAGTTGACAGGGACCTAAATGTAAAACCTCAAACTGTAAGAACCTTAGAAGATGCAGGAGATACCCTTATGGAAGTTGGAACTGGCATCCAATTCCTGAGGAAAAGCCAAATAGCCCAGATCATAAGAGATAAGACAGAGAAATTAGACTTCATCAAACTGACAAGGTTCTGCAAAGCCAAAGAAACAATCAAGAGAGCAAGGAGACACCCCACAAACTGGGAACAAATATTTGCCAACTCCATGTCTGACAAGGGCCCAACATGTAGGATCTACAAGGAACTCATAAGTGTTAAAAAGAAAAAAACAGCCCCATTACAAAATGGGCAAAATATGTGAATAGAGAGTTCTCAAAAGAAGACATATGAGCAGCCAACAGATACATGAAAACATTTTCAGCCTCACTAGTCATCAAGGAGATACAACTTAAAACCACACTGAGATACCACCTAACTCCAGTCAGAATGGCCATCTTCAATAACTAAAAAATAATAGATGCTAGAGAGGATGTGGCAAAAAGGGAACACTTCTACACTGTGGTTGGTAGTATAAACTAGTACAGCATCTGTAGAAAACAGTGTGGCAATTCCTAAAAGTTCTAAAAATCGACCTTCCATATAACCCCGTAATCCCCCTATTGGGAATATTCCCAGAAGAACTCAAATCACTCTATAAAAAAGATACCTGCACACGTATGTTTATCGCAGTCTTGTTCACAATAGTGAGAACATGGAACCAACCGTGCTGCCCATCAAAAGAGGACTGGTTAAAAAAATGTGGTACATATACACGATGGAATATTATGCAGTCATAAAGAAGAATAAAATAATGAACTTTGCAGCAACCTGGATGAACTTAGAGTCTATAATACTGAGTGATCTTTCACAGAAACAGAGAACTGAGTATCACATGTTCTTATTCATAAGTAGACCATGAACAACTACCGTAATACTATAAGAAAAGGATTGACATTTTAAAATAAAAAAATTTATAAGTTAAAAAATAATAAAGAGATATGCTAAACTTCTGCAGTATGATGGTGGATTTGCTAATTTGTTTTCCTTTGTAGTTCTGTCAAATTTTGCTTTTAATCTATTTTCAAAATGTTTTCTGCTAAATTCCAGAAAGTTTTGACTTGCTTAATTTCCATTATGAATTAATACTTCTATAAATATATATTAACCCTCTTTATCTATAGAAATAATTTTTACTTAGAATTTATTTATTTTTGATACTAACAGAGCTGTGCCAGACTTCATTGGGTTCACATTTATTTTGTATGTCTTTTCTATTATTTTACTTATGAATTTTTGTGTCCTTATGTTTAGATATGACTCGTACACAACAAACAAATATATTTTAAAAATATTTAATCTGATAATTGAAAGCTTAGTTTGTGGTGGCAGTTTATAATATATATGTATATATAATTATATTTTATTTTATCTTTAATTGTCACATAATAAATGTACACATTTATGCAGAACAGTGTTATGTTTTAATACATATGTATATAATGTAATGACCAAATCAGGATAGTTGACATTTATTTCTGTCATTTTATTTAGTATTTTTTGTTTTTCCCATTTTTGCTAGTTTATTTTTTCCATATTTGCTTTTGGGTTGATTGTGATTGTTTCCCTTTGTCCAGTTTTTATTATACAGTTTTGGAATTTGCACATTCTGCTTTAATTACTTTAGTGCCGATGCTAGAAAATTTAATACATATGCATAACATAACAAATTCTAAGATTAATCAATATCTCTTTTCTCAAACTATGTGAAATCTTAGAATGCTTGAACTCCAATCACAATATCCCAGGTTATATGCTTGTTTTTTCAGTATTTTCAATTATATTTTGATTTTTTGTGAACATATAGTCTTCCTTGTTAACAGAAAATGAATGCAAAATATTTTGTTATTAAACTTTTTTACTATTCATCATTTAGTCACATAGCCTTCAATTATTTTGATATATCATATTTTGACCAAATCACTTTTCATGAACATTCAGGCTGTTTTCAAACTCACTATACAAATAGTAGGTTTGGTTGGCTGAAAGATATTTAGAAGTGAACTTAATAGCTCATAAAACAGTTAACATTTAACTGTTTAGCAGTTATGAATCCGTAAAATAAAATCAGGGAACAGAGACTCTGAAAATAAGTAACTTGGTTAAGATCGGCTAGTAAATGGTGACAGTGGGCATTGAACACAGACAGTTCATATTTTGAGACAGAGGGCAAAACCATGAAAATTAAATATACATACATTTTCCAAGTTCTATTTAAGGAAACAAAAATGGTGTAAACCTACTCTAAGACACACCAAAAAAAAAAAAAAAAATCACTTAATGACAAAGTGTGTGACCAAGGAACATTCAAATTTGACCTACTGATTCTCTTGACAATCTAGTTTTTTGTTTGACTCTTTAAAAATAGCCAAACTGTTGTCCCTGCAGGTTCTTTTGGAAAATATGCTTTCAAATATATTTTTGTTTTGTTTTTTTTCATTATCAATTCTTTAATTAGGTTCTTTCAAAGAAATTTAGAACACTAATTTGTGAGGATAAACACCATTTGTCAGGGCAAACACAGATCGCAGGTAGCCTTGGAGCTGAGGAATAGCTTTGATTTTTGGTAAGATTTGCGAGTCCACAGCTTTCTGGTCAATCTTGCACTGCTCTGTAATCTCATATTTCTCTTTTTCTGTGTCGAAGATCTCACCCTCCTGGTGCCTGGGCTTCCGCAGCTGCTTCTTCTTGAAGTAAGCATCAGTAAGATGTTTTGGGATCTTCACATTGCTGATATCAATTTTTGTGGAGGTGGCGATGAAAAATTTCTGGTGTGTTCTTCTCAGACTTGTGACTGGACCTCTGGTCCTCAATCGAGTTCCTCTGACAAATATATTTTTCTACCAAAGCAACACTAGCAAATGACTACAACTCACATTGCCAAATGTGTGCAGACTTATTTGTTGTAACCTTCAGGCCTCCCCAACAAATATATTTCCTAAATCACCAAATAGTTACTCATTATAAAGAAGATAAGCACTTTGCATAAAAATTGCTTCACTTCCTAGTTCCATTGAAATATAATTAAATGAAAATGAATATGCTTTATACCACTATTGAAAACATTCCTCTAGTTTAACAATAAGAATACCAATACTTTAATTGAAAATGTGAGGCATAAAATAAAGGTGGTTGAAATTTTGACTACTTTAATCTAAGATGAAGAATGAGAATTGATTGATTTAGTGAGCAATTATACATTTTGAGATTTAAATTTACTAAGATTGTCATTATCTCATTGATTTTTGTGTTGGTTACAATTTTATATCACACATCATTCAGTAGGACTTCGGGCTTGCATGAACATCAATTTAAATATATTTGAAAATACACTACGCATTTTGCAAAATTAAATGTCACATTCCACTTAATCTATGTTGACAGATATTTATAGTCAAAACAATAAAATGTAAGCAACATAAGAAAAGGAATTTTTCCTGTTTGTTTACTACTACAGTTATAGTTCCTTGAACAGTACCTGGCACAGAATAAGCAGTAAGTAAATATTTCTTAAATGAAACTCAGTGTGAATAATTATATCACAGCAGTCACTACTGAGTGCATATCAATTGTTATCAAGGAAGAAAAAAAGACTCAGAATGTCTTGCTGTACAGCAGCAGTTTTCAACATTTGGGCTAGCTGCTCCAAGAACATATCTGGAGCAGGAATTGTAATTTGAAAGAGTCTCTTGATGATTCAAAATTACACCCATACTTTACAAATAAGCTTTCCTGGTGTCATAAATGCAAGACAGTTATCATGTTTCTCTCAGGGTAAAAAAATTTTTCCCTATTAAGCAATGATACTTTAAAGCCTTGAGTGTGGCTTAGCATGTCCGGGAGTATTTTCTCATTGTGCATCCTCTTTTGTCCTTTGTTCAGTAAAATATGTCTGTCTTGTGCTTCAGCAGATGCTGTAAGGAGTTGGTAGGCAATTACATTGGGTCAGCTGGAATGAAAGGAGATAGCAGACAGAATGTTAACACACGGTGGATACAATTACCAATATCGGAAGAGCCATTTTAAGGATTCCATTTGTGTGTTCACTGATTTGCAGATGTTCTGGAAAACATCCTGTGATTTCATTTTTAGCATCTGAATCAAGAGATCTTTCTAATCATTTTAAAAGCTGTTTATTGTAAAAAGATTTTTTAAGTTATGTGTTATTAGGAGCTATTGAATATATGCATCGTAAAAAATGTATATATTTTGAATGGCTTCCCTTGTACTTCTCATAGAAAACTGAGGAATATTGTGTATTGTTTCTCAAAGGGGAATGTAAATTAAATCAATATAGGTGTGCCTCAATCTACAAAGGCCCTATTAATGAAAATGTAAATTTAAAAACTCCACTTATTACATTTTCTGTCTAGATACAATTTTCATGTTCAGGAAAAATCAACAAGACCTAATAGAGATTGCAGAGAGTCAAACTATAAAACTTTTAGGAGAATACATAGGTGTAAGTCTTTGTGACCTGGGAATTAGACAATGATTTTTAAAGATGATGTCAAAAACACAAGCAACAACAACAGCAAAAATAGATAAATTGAGCTTCATCAAAAGTAGAAAATCTAGTATTTCAAAGGATACCATCAAGAAACTGAAAAGAACCAGAGAAATGGGAGACAATATTTGCAAATCACATATCTGATAGGATGCTGGGATGCTGGTATACAGAATGTAGAAAAAAAATATTGCTTATAACTGAACAATAAAAAGACAAATCCAATTAAAAGTGAACAAAGGACTTGAATAGTTTTTCTATTAAAATGTAGAAATGGGAAATGATCACATGAAAAGATGCTCCACATAATTAATCATTAGGGTAATGAAAATCAAGACCACAATGAGGTAACAATTCATACCCACTAAAATGGCTGGAATTTTAAAAAAAGACATTTAAACAAGTGTTGGCTAGGATATGGAGAAATTGGAACTCTCATACATTACTAGAGTGACTGCACTACACAGCCACTTTGGAAAACATTTGGTAGTTTATAAAAATGTTTAACACAGAGTTAACATATGACATAGTAATTCCACTCTTAGGCATATAACAAAGATAAACAAAAACATATTTCCACCCCAAAACTTGCACACAAATATTCATAGCATTATTATTCAAAATAGTAAAAAAACTGAACATAACCCAAGTGTTCATCAACTGATGAAAGAATAAACAAAATGCAGTATAACTATTCATTGATCTATTATTTGGAAATGGCAATAATAAGAAAGAAATTACTGAAGCATGCTACAGCATGAATGTAACTTGAAAACATAATAGTGAAAGTTGTGCATGTAAAGCCAGTTTTTATATGATTCCATCTATATGAAATGTCCAGAATTGGCAAATCTATAAATACAGAATGTCCAGTGGAGGTTGTCCAGTGCTGGAGGGGTAGGGCGGAAAATGAATGATTGCTAATTGGTATGGGGTTTCCTTTAGGGATGATGAAAAAGTTCTAAAAGTAGAAATTGGTGATGGCTGCTCAATTTTGTAAATATTCTTAAAAAAAAAACACTGAATTTTGCAGTTTTAAAGGGTGAAGCTTATGGTCTTTATCTCAAATCTTTTATTAAAAATCTAAAATTAGTGAGTATATATGTCTTTCTAAGATAGCTTGCTCTAATAGCCTTATTTTCTTTATTTAGATTTTCCTATTTCAAGAGACTGCTATCTATTTCTCATGAATCCAGATTTTCTTTTGTGCATTATCATTTTTGATATGAAGGTTGTTGTTTTATTTTGTTTTATGTCATACACAATACCACTGTTGCCGCGACTATAGGTTTTGGGTTTGGGTACTCCAAAGAGAGTAACGTAAGCATCTTGGAGCTATGTATTTATAGACAAAATCCTAGTCACCTTGTCTGTGTGCAACACAGGCTGAGTTCCCAATTTCGCGGCAATATTTAAGGTTCCTTCCTGTGTGTCAGGCAGCCTTGGATGAATAGTACTGTCTGCTCCTAAACATAGAAAGGGAGTGCAATTCTAGGCCCTAGCTTCATGAAGGAAGTCTGGTTCTGCCATTCAACCACTTAAAGGATGAGTTTAGTCTGTTTACTGAAGGACATTAAAACCCTGATCCCAACTGCGTGTTTTTGGTTGTGCCTTCCTGTGGTCTTTCATCTTCAGTCAGTACTCTGCACCGCAGGTTTCACTTCTCTGTGGTTCATAGATAATCCACTCTTCTATGTCAGTGCAGTTAGTCATTTTTAAAATAAAAGAGAAAGCACACACATTTCTGTGCTTTCAATGAAGGAGGAGGTTTTAGTATATGCTAATCCACTTTATCTGGGAAACTAATCAATGGTAGGATCCTGGAGCTAGAATTTGGCTAATATAAAAAGCTTAGAAAAAATAGTGTATATATGCTAAGAGTATTATTTAGATATGATTACTACTACAGAAGCTGAATCTCTGCTAACATTTTGTAGTTCATTTCTATGAATTAGCTTTTTATATCTTTTATTCCATTCATCTGTTGAAAATGTGGTCTTTTCGTCATCAGCTTTTATAAGCTAAAATGTGGTTCACTTTGTTTATATTTTGACATTTAACTTTGGTTATTTTTCAATATAATTTTTAAAGTAGGATAGTTATTATTCCATGAAATCTGTTAGCCTTCTTTCCCTTTAATACTGATTTAAAACACACACACACACACACACACACACACACACACACGAAAAGATTTGCAGAGATGATTTCTCAGGGTGTTTGGGATAGGTCAGCAAATTTTCAAGACACAACAAAACACTGAGTACTTATGGTGGTTAACAATTTTTTCTTTGCTAGAATGAAAAACCTTATTAAAGCAAATAATCCTCCTTGTGCAAATGCACTTGTGATCAAATATGGTGTTTCTGATATTCGCAATAAAGCAAGAATATCAATATATTTTTGAGGTCTCTTGAAGTTGCTATGGATTCTTGATCTTGAATTTGACTGTCAATCATCAGGTTTATTCTCTTAGCATATTTCCATTTCCATACCTCAGAAAAACCACCATGGATGTACAAGGACAAATTTTGCTGGCATGTTGCAAAAGTTGATATTAATACAGATTGTAAGTGTGAAACAAAGAAATGGAACCTGAGTCACAAGTGAGATGTGTTCTATTAATATTTAAATTGAGTTTCTCATTGGAGGCATGTCTAGACTGGTTGACTCTGAAAGAACAGACTTCTTTTTTACTTCACTGCTAAGCATTTCTTCAATGAGATTATATAATTTTCTCTTTTTTTGTCATTTTATATTTTTCTTGATTCATGCTTCAAAACAGTCAATAGTGTTTATTGTATGGAACGGAAGCCAAACTCTTTGTCATCCTTTTCAGAATCAATTACAATTTGACTCCAAACTATTTTTCTATTATTATCCCTCTAAATAATAATAATAATAATAATAATAATAATAATAATGGTAATAACAATAGTACATTTTCCTGATGCTTAATTACAATTTGTCATTAACTCTTTTAGAGACATGGCATACATTATTTAACCTTCATAGCAACCTTCTTAGGTAAAGCAAGAATATATTTGAGGTTCAGAAAGTATAAGTATCTCATCCAAGGTCAAACAGCCAGTGTGTGTAACAACTACTCTGTTTGAATCCAGAGACTGAGCATCATCCTCCATATTTTTGATAGCCAGACTACAATGGCCTATATGCCATGGCTTAAATATCATTGCCTCAAATGTCCATATGCTTTCTTGTCTTTTTCTCAATTCCTGGATGCATTAACACTTCTTTATATGCAGAACAAAACATTCTCAAGGGTAAATAGCACCTGAATGTAAGTATCATGAATGCTGCTGAGCTAGTAAAATGGCTCAGCCATTACATTATTGTTAGCTAGCTATATCTACTCCTAGACCTTGGTGATCCTGTCTTGACACATTTTGACTCAAATTTCATGTTGTTTTTCCATTCATTTGCAGTATCTTTTCTTCCTACTTATCATTCTCATCACAGTTTTTCTCTCAAATTAAATAAAAACGCCGCCACAGACCTCACATAGTATCTGAGTGGGACACAGCTGGGTATGGGTGTCAGAGGGAACCAGTGTTGGACAAGAAATGGGGTTCAGGAATTACAACCTTTTCGGACCGCTCTCCCTAAAGGAATTTGTGCTAAGAATTTCTTTTTTTTAATGCAGAAAAAAACACATTTAATGCAACTGTTTACAAATTTTTCCAAAAAGCAAGAGAGGAATTTCATATATTATTCATGTAACTTTCTCATAATTAATGATGTTATGATTTTTCCAGAAGTCCTAATTTATCAATCTCATGCACTTTTGTGGTTCTTTTTTTTTATAATCAGTATTTTTTTATCATATTGTGGGGTACAGTTAAGGATTAGGTATGCAAATATGCTTCGTTCAGACACCCTTGGCGATAAGAGGTGTCTCCCAGTCCCCAGACAGATATTTGGTATCATTAATCCCATCCCCCCTCCCCTCCCCTCTCCGTAATTTCCCACCACTGTCAGTCATTTTCTTATAGTATTACGTTGGATGTTCAAGGTTCACTATATGAGTGAGAACATATGATACTCCGATCTTTGTTTCTGTGAGAGGTCACTCAGTTTTATAGATTCTAGTTCCATC
>CAUYQG010224539.1:0-11500 GCA_963574415.1 Tarsius wallacei | reverse complement strand
ATGGCCATTCTGACTAGAGATAGGTGGTATCTCAGTGTAGTTTTAATTTTCATCTCCTTAATGATTAGTGAGGTTGAACATTTCTTCATGTGTCTGTTGGCTGCTCATATGTCTTCTTTTGAGAAGCGTCTGTTCATAATACTACGCAGCCATAAAAAAGAATAAAATCATGAACTTTGCAGCAACCTGGATGGAACTAGAGTTTATAATACTGAGTGATCTCTCACAGAAACAAAGATCTAAGTATCACATGTTCTCACTCATAAGTGGACCTTGAGCATCTATCGTAATACTATAAGAAAAGGATTGACAGTAGTGGGAAACTATAGGGGGGGGCAGGGAGGGGAAGGGAGATGGGATTAACGGCAGTCAATATCTGTCTGACAATGGGGGACACCCCTTATCAACAAGGGTGCCTGAACGGTACATATTTGTGTACCTAACCCTTAACTGTACCCCACAATTTTAAAATAAAAAATGTTTTAAAAAAATAAAAATGAAATCATCTAAAAAAAAGGAGTACAAATCACACATTTCACTAATTTTCTGTAGGATTAATTCTGAAAAGGTAGCGTCATTGGGCAGGATAGGCCCTTATCACTTTGACAGAATCTTAATTTGTCATAACCAGCTCTGTAAGTTATGACATATACATGCATACTTCTTTAGCCTTTTATCAAACTGTTGCCTTTACCTGGAATCTTCTTCCTCTCTCTGTATACCTTTAGAATTCCCATGTTTTCTTTAAGACCTGGCTATTGTGCATACTCTTTCTAATCTTTTTCTTTATACGTCTTGAATGTTAATAGCTCTGGTTACTAACATTAATAAATATATTTGATTTTTTGTGTGTTCCTCTATCATTGAATTGCATCTTTCTTTTGTATTATTCTAGATGTAGTGTGAATATCAATCTTCTCGCTAGACTCTGTGCTCATCAAAGTCAAACTAAGTTCTGTGGGTTCTGGCCCAGCACCTAAGAGACCGATATTAAAAGTACACTAAGTTGAAGCTAATTTTATCAGGTTTAAATTTAGTAAATTCATAAATAAGTCACATTTTCCCCATTATAAGCCTCACATGAACAAAATAGGCAGCAGTCTATATTGTTAAGGCTGAACAGAAATATCCATGAAGAAAGACTTCAGAGAAAAACTTCATATCCAAGTTACACTTAGAAAGCACAAGATATTTTTTCTTCCCTCGGTTAAAAGGGCCATTTCTTAGCTATGTCCTAATTAAATTCAGTTCTGAGTAAATGGCACTTTCTAAAAGGTTAGACTATTTGCTCTTTATAAACTGCACAGAGACTGTCAGTCTTAAAATTTTTTGTTAAAAAAGTTCAAAAATTTCCAAAGTACTTCTCAAACATTTTAATTTTGCTAATGTGCAAACTTTGAAGTGCGCAAACATAAAAATCGAAACAGAGAAAGATAAACAGTAGGAAGACTTTATTCCAGGCTATTGGCAATAGGAAAGAAAAAGAGACAAGAATTCAGTCTGAACTTTTAAAAGTTGAAGTAGGGAGAATCATAGGCCATCACTTTGCTAACTAGCTTGACCAAAACAAAATGCAAACTTTCTTTGTGTCTTCACGTTGGGAGGAAGTTACCCCTAGAGCAAAGTGCCCATCAGAAAGAAGGTATGGCATTCTTTCTCCACAGAGACTAGAAAATAGTGGTGTTATTTTCCTTAATGATTATATTTTAAAGGGATGGATCTCACTTCCTTGAGACAGTCGTAGGTTGTAAAAACTGGCAAGAAGCTTTTAAAAGGATTTATATTTCAAAGAGGGTGGAGAAAAATTTTGCAAATACAAGTTTTCTAATGTAAGTGAATAAGAAAAGAGACTTCAGTTGTCTAGGCCATCAGGATTCTATAAGAGCCTACCTGAGACGGAGGTTAGAGGCTTAGAGGCAGGAAGCAGCCTGTGTCTAGTCTGAGGGAAATGTTAAAGCCTTCTTGGTCCCCTGCCTTCATTAGCTAATGTTTTATTTTTATTTTATTTTAAAGACGTGAAGTACAATTCAGGGTTAGGTATACAAATGTTCATTCTGCAGGTACCCTTGTTGATGAGGTGTGCCCCTCCCTCTCCTGGCAGTTCCCCTCAATTGCCAATCCCAACCCCCCCCCATAATGTTTTCATGTTTCTGAAATTTTTCCTTTATCCTTGGCTTTGTCACAACACCACTGGAATTGTTTTTAAGCAGAGAACTGGCCCCTTGATTTGGAGAACCAGAGCCTTCAAGGGTATGCTATTCTGTTCTCTGCCAAGCTGAATGTGGACGATAATACGTGGTTTTCTTCTAATGCTTCAAGGCCAGAGCAAGGACAAAATTGCTTCAAGTGGCCAGCTATAGTTGTACAATAGTACTTTAATACACATAATTTTTCCTAATTGATCACGGAAATGCATCTTTCCTCCACTAGTAATGAAAATAGAATTGATAATGCTTGCTGTGCTCTGACTTAGGTCTTTACCATACTGTTTGTCGAAAATGATGCAGCATACATATTATTTTGGGAGCAGAGAGGTTGAATTTAATCAGTGCCTTTTGTTTCCTTGCTATTTGCTTTGATTGCGGCAGTTTAGCTGTTTGGCTCTGTTGAGTCATTATGTATTCCTCCCCTCCTTCCATACTTCTCTTTGTTTCATTAGCATCTTTATTTTATAATTTCTTTATTGTTTGAGCTGTGGTGCTCAGTGTTTAAATGATTGTTTTGTTGCTAAATTTTGTATTCATCAGAAACTTCCATTTTATAAGGAAAAGTAGTTTGAACAAATCTGGCCCATGTTTTGGAATTATATTTACAAATCTGTGAGACAATGAGAGGCATACAACTGAATGGTGTGAGTACTCATGTAAATTAGCATAATGCCCCTTAGGTAAAGTGTACTGTGTTGATTGTCCCAGTTAATGGCCTTACTGCTTCCATGAGCCTTATAATGTGGCTGCAGCTTCTCTTAGCAAGGGATAGAGTTTATTTTCCCACTTTCTAAATGTGTGCTAGACTTGTGACTTTCATTGATCAGTAGAATAAAGCAGAGGAGGCTTTTGTCAGTTCCAACTCTAGAAACTTTAGTGGATTCCTGCGTGCTCCAGGAGATTAAGCCTGGACTGACCAATGGAAGGATTAGGGAACACACTGAGAAGGCATAATTATTCTCAGTCTAGGCTATTGTACAACAACCAGCCCTCAGCCAACATACAAACTGACTACCAGCACATGAGTAAGTCAAGTCAAGTTCAGTCATACCATATTAGCAGAACCTCTTGAATGAAGATTCAGAGCAAAAATAATTGTATATGTTTCTCCAGTATCACTAAGGTATATTATTGCTGCTTGTTACACAGCACTATTAGGATATTAAGTAGCTAATACATTGACTATCTTTTGTTATATTATGGTATATGCTTTTTCTCTCTCTAATCATTTTAAATACTATATACCAAGGTAATGAAGTAAACACCAAAGGCACAAAAACAAAGTCAACAACAACCTTCTCAGTTGGCATGCTGATATGGGAAACAAAGAGAAAAACAATTCTACATTTATAATAGAGCGTAACATATCATGTCATATTTTTTAAAGCAGTAAAAACAACTGACAAAGTTTTTCTGAAAACACGGTCCTAGAATATCATGGCTTCCCTTTGGAACCAAGATACTGCTATTGTTCATGTTCTACATTCTGCAATAGTATCTTGCATATTGAATTTGTGGCATAGGGATATGAGAGCAAAGAAATGAAACAGGGTGGAAAGAAAATGATGACTTTATGCTTAACTAAACTAGGTGGGGATAAAAATTGATAACCTTTATGGTTTGAATTCATAAGCCCATTTTACCCTCAATTTAGTTTTATGTCTTCAAAAGCTCCTGTCCAATTTTACAGATTTCATAAAAGAAATAAATTTCTTTTGAAATTTCAGAATTGCTTTTTTGGTTCAATTAAACCTTGATGCCAGGGCAACTGAAGCTGTTACCAGTTGACTGTCCTGCATATCTTGGTCAAGTGAATACATTCTGCGTTTTTCCTTTATCTGCCTTGGATGAATTATTCATTGATTGAACTCACATTTACAGGAACACAGATGGAAAATGGTATAAAAAATGTGCCCTTTAATAGAGTGCTGTATTTTCTTTTCTCATTAAATTTCTTTGTATAGTCAACTATTGCTTCTAACCAACCACAGCTATGCCCTGGTGGCTCCTTATCAATCCAGGTTCTTTTACTCTTCTGTAATATACTTTTCTATATACCCGAGTTTTTGATTTCAGAACTATCTCTGTAATCCTCATCTTTGGAATAATATATTTATGTTCATTCCTATGTCAGGTGAAAAGTACAAAATGTATTACATGGGGTTGAGTGAAATGATCAATTTCCTTCTTTTCTGTCAGTCCTTTTTCTTCCTTTGTTGTTTCCTTTCTTCTTCAATCATTTTTCAGAATACTCAGTTATTATTTCGTATGTTGCATATCAGCATGATGCTGCACTCAATTTATTTTTGAACATCCATCTTTTTAAAATCTTTCATGTTTTAAGTCCATTACAATAGTTTTTTTTTTTTTTAATTAAAGTTTGCCTAGTAAAAAGAGAAGCTAATTTGAAGTCATCCATTTTGTATTTTCATACAGGCTGCATCATGTTCTTGCTAAAAAATAAGTCAAATAACTTGAATGACTCGTATTATCTTATCAATAAAATAAGGTAAATAATCTTATTTTGAAAGAGGTGTGAGAGTTGATCTATGTAAAATCTAAAAAACCCTTTGTGGCATAGGTGAGACTTTGAAACATTATAGAACTGTGTGGGGAATGTCAAAACAGTAAAAAAAATAGTAAATTCAGAAAAATGAACTAAAGTAGCCGAATGTATTTCTTGGACTTAATATTTTAAATGAATCTTTCAAGGTTATAAAAAATTATATTTTTAAGAAAGAACAGCTTTTACAGAAAGAAATTGTCCAAATACCTGGGTCCATAATGATTATTTCTGGAGTCTCCGGAATACTTAAAATGGAAACTTTTGCATTTTTATAATTACTCGCATTTATGTTTCATATTCCAAACCTGTGATCACGTGTATCCATCTGTCATCTATTTATCTATCTATCTAACTATACACAGATACACACATACACACATTCTTCAGTAAGTAGCTAAAAGGAATTTTCTATTTTATTATGGTATTTTAACCTTTGTAAGAGAAAAGTTGTCCTTCTACAAAAACAATATATTTCTAATTCTGTAGTCACAAATTCATTTTAATCATTTTTAACCACATTTTTCACGCCATAAACTTGATACACGTTTTATTCAAGAAAGCATAACATATCAAAAGTACTGAGTAATATTGGCCCTGCACAGTGGTTCAAGATGGGAGAATCGCTTAAGTTCAGGAGTTTGAGACCAGCCTGGGCAACATTGTGAGACCTCATCTCCACAAAAAATACAAAAAAAATAGCTGGACATCATAGCTTGAGCCCAGGAGGCTGAGGCTAAGGTGGCTGTGATCGTGCCACTGCACTCTGGTCTGGGCGACAGAGTGAGATCCCCAACTCAAAAAAAAAAAAAGAAAAAAGAAAAGAAAAGAAAAAAAAGAAAAAGAAAAGTTAAGTAACATATATATTTCAAATAAAGGTTAGGTAGACAAAAATATTCACTCATTTTTTCTTAACCTCATCCTATATTTTTTTCTTCATCCCTCCTATGTCTTCCTGTGCTTTCTTTGGTAACTGGAAAAGACAGTAAGTAAATTGTAACAAAAAGGCTTATTAACTCATTAAAATATATGTCATAACGTCAAATTAATATTTCAACATAACCCTTCCATATTGTTTGTGCTTAGATGTTATTTATTGCAAAGGGAAAGATACAGCTTATTTTCAAACTTGCAGCATTAAACTTGTGGTTAGATGATAGAAAATTGTGGTTTGCATTTTCCATTTGTGGGCTCCGGAGGGCAGCATTCATTCTTTCAATGGTATAAAAGGTTAATGACAGTTATCTTTCCATTTATCTGTCACTTTATTCTGTCTATCTATCTCTCCTTGACTTTACATCTGTGTTTCTGTGTAGGGACTAGTAGACCCCTACTACAAAGAAGAGTTGTAAGAAGGATATAAATATATTTTTTAAAGAAGCAGTTCAATACTTTGCATTTCTGAAAGAACAAAAATAATGTGGTTAACAAAGCAGAATACTTCTTTATAAAGCAGAAAAAAATGCTTTTACACTATAGGAATAAGTTGTTTGATTTTGTAAATAACTAAGCTTTTGAATAAATACTGGAAATTACCCCATTCCTACAAAACCAAGAAAACCAGCCTAGAAGAGTAAAAGTGACCTTCACGAGGAAAATGTGTCTTCCAAAAATAGAGAGTGACATGGTAGCATATTCTGGATAACATTCAGGTCGCCTGAGACATTGCCAGGAATACTTTGATATTTCCTATGTAAAGGCCTTTTTTGTGAATTTACTTGCTTCGATTTTTAATAAATCAAGACCAACCAGTGACTGAAAATATTATACTGTATTCTAACTATAACGATTATTAATTATTAGAGTATAACTATATAGCTATAGTTAGAATACAATCATTTTAACTACTGCATAAAAGAAAGGTGTAATATATAACTGTTGGGGGTGTGGGAAGATAAGTCTGTGTTGTCCAACTAATGAAACTTTTAATGATCTCTCCTTCTCACAAGCTGCTCAATGAAAAATTTAGAGAGAAAGTAAAGAAAGCTTCATCATTCTCTCCTAATTTTATTTTTTGATTTGTCTTTAATCAAGAAAAAAGATGGAACAAGGTGATCGTTTCACATAGACAACTTAGGTTCATGGTAGAAAAACTTGAATTTAGCACTGAAGATTTGAGATAACGAGGTGAGATTCCGGTTACAGAGAGAACAGAGACAACGAGTGAGTATCATGGAAAAGGTAAAAGTGGCATTTTATTAATAATTGTATATAAATGGCATGATTATATTTATTTTTCAAAAATTAAAACAAAACAAAGTTGTGTTAATGGTCAAAAATGCCAAAAATGGAAAAGCGCGTTATTTTCATATTATATGCCTGCCTGCTTATATTTGTCTCTGGTTACTGTATTTGAAGCATGTGATCACATAGACTTGACCAATGATGTTCTTTCTTTCTTTCTTTCTTTCTTTCTTTCTTTCTTTCTTTCATTATGAAATGGTAACCCAAGTTTCTAACTTCTACTTGTAAGAAAATTAACACTTAGAAGAAAGTACGGGATGATTGAAAGATGTTCCTAACAAATCATGACATTTTTCTTTTCACTCTTAACAAGTAAGAATAAAACTACATCTATGGGATTCTTCTTTAGCATGAACACTGTAATTTACATGCAAAATAAATTCAGGTGGAGCTATTCAGGGAGCCTAGGTATAACAGGATCACCATTTGTCAGAGATTATTACTCTAGAAGGCTCCCTAGGAGAGGCATAAATTTGCCCTGAAATAACACATTGCATAATAACAGCAAGGAGCTTGTCTCTGCACTTCTCACAGACTGCACACCTGTTCAGAGGGACCTTCCTACTGAGCCTATCAAGCCGACCTGTTCATTCATGTGGCAATCTTAGCCCTTAGTTAGGAAGCAATCACAGAACCATCCGCTTATTCACTAACATGATATCTTTGAGGCACAGAGGGGATATATCTTTGTTTGAAACCCTAAAGATTTTAAGAAAGACAGAGTAGTTTAGTGGGAAGACACCAAACGTTGTATTTAAAGAATCCTAGGTTAAAATCTTCATAATTTGGTTGACTTATTAGCTTTGAACATCAGTGTCCTCATATATAATTTGGGAATAGTAAGGTCCTTCTCATAGGATTATAAAGATTGTAATTGCTTTAGGCAAAGCTTCTAGTGCAGTGCCTGAAATAATTGAGCTTTTCTTCCTGTGTTGGAATCAGGGGGCCTTTTCTAGCACAAATGCAAACCTTTTCCTTCATATAAGATGACAGAACCCCACCAGTCACATAAACCCATATTCTGAGCAATAGCACTGACCCACTCCTGTTATGTGTTCCTACCCACATTTAACTTATGGATTCTGGTTATTAAAGGCTAGGTGACATATAGAGTGATTCTGGCCACGGGACTGTAAAGAGGTAAGTGGCTGTAAAGGGGGTCATACCTTGTGCTCCTCCAACTCCAAGTTCCAAATGTGCCTTTCTGTCTAACTAGTTTTTCATCCACTTGCAAGGAAACTTTAGTGCAAAGACATCCCTTTGGAAGTAGGAGCAAACTCCTTATTATTGAGTACTGATTTAGTTAATTGCATTATTAAGCCTTTGCACCTTCATCCATTTATAACTCCATTGTCATTTTGTTGTTTCAGAAGAATGATATGAGGACTCATACTCATTTACCAAGCCTACCCTAATAGTTAGTAAATGTGGTTGTGCTGAAACTTAAATGAAAAGCTAAACTCAGCAATTTAATTCAGATAATGAGCGCCCAATTATTTTCAGGATCTTAGAACCCCTTTTGGTTATAAATTGCTGTTTGCAGATAGTAAGTAGTCAATCATTTTCACCACAAACCCTCTTATTATATAAAATGGTTTTAATCATTAAAAGTGTTTGAAGTTTCAGCAAGTCAGACAGCACAAAAATACCCAATCATACACTCTAAGCCACCTAAAATGAATTTCAACTTTATCTAGTTCCAATGTGAAAATTGGCTAAAATATTTGGATGAGTATCGGTGGGTTTCCACTGCATATATTATTTCGAACAGGGATAGGTGTATGGTTAGGTAGAAAAACAATTGACTGATTTGATTTAAAAAATTGTTTTCTTTTCATACAAAACCATAAATACACGTCATGTAGAGCAATATAACAAGATTCTTCAAAGGAATATAATGTATAATGCATATATGAGAATAATACATAGTTAAATAAACAGAGCCATATATGAATAGGACCCACACAAGGGGCCTCTCATAAAGAAATAAATAATACAGTAAAATAAGACTTTGACACTCATTTAAGCATCTTCCTTAAATATATGTTGTTTTCTTTATAAAATATATTTCTTTTATAGTATTCATCTAAAAAAGTCTACAAATCAGCAGTGAATGGGTTCATCAAAAACATAAGTTACTTCAAGAAGATGCCCTTATCCTAGAAAAATCAGTGGACACATTTTCTATCATTAGTTTTTGCTTATAAACATATTCACTATTTCAAGACAAGAGAGAATTTTAAGGCTATTTCATGTACATTCATATTCTATACATTCAGCTGCTGTGGGGTCAATATTGGTAATGTACATAACTACAGATAGTCATAGTTCATGCTATTGAATGACAAATCTATAAGAGATGGATTTGCCCATGTAAACAGGCTAAAGTTGAGTTTATTATGAAACAGCAAGGATCTTTTCATATTCAAGAGAAAGGAAGAGTTCAAACATGAGATGAAAAAATTTCAGGATAACGTTGGGATCTGTCTACGTAACGAATTCTTCTAGGATAAATGCTAAGCTCTTTATGAAAAACCTGCAAGTCATTCCATCATACAACACATTTTTTAAATAAAAGAGTTTATTTTTTTATGTATTCATTTATGCAAAGACAGTATCTCCAATATGTAATAGAAACTTTTTTTATGTTTACAATTAATTTTCTGTTTTGAAAGGTTCAGGACTTTGTCTCTACTTCCTTGCATACTCTTTTAAATGCATCTCTCCAACAAAATGACAGACAAATAAGTTTATTCCCTTACTTTTCCTTACAGTCATATTGGGGTCATTAGAACTGGCTTGCTAGAATTCAGGTATTATTTACAGCAAGCTAGAGATTTAACCACAGAATGATACATGCAAGAATGCTATGGCACTACAAAAAGTACAGAGGATTTTTGAAAGGACAAATTTCAGGACACATTCAAATGTTAAGGTATAAAAAAGCCCTCTTGGGGATTCTGAAGTTAAAAGACTCTTCCCTTCAGATACAGAATAAAAGTTGTTAGGAATTATAGACCGTGATGGGCCCTCGAAATATGACCCACGGTAGCTACATTAGCTAAGGGATAAATGGAGTCTTCACATTTCAGGAAAGGGGTCATTGGAAGAAAGGGCAGGAAGCCACTTTGAGTTTATGTCCTTGTCAGGTCAAATGATACCATAAAACTGTGTCCCTTAGAAGGTATTATGTCATTGCTACCTTTCCTAGGTTTAGCCCTCCACCTGCTCATACAGCTTCTTCTCTACTTTGCGTCACCAGTTCTAGGAGCAATTCACCTGGAAGAATGCTAATCCAAAGGGGAAAAGCAAAACTGTGAGTAGAGTCAAGGGGATCTTGTGTTCTAGCTGTTTGTTTCAATGTACAATGAAGCTACTGGCTAATCTAGAAGCAGTGTTAACTCTGATTCTAGAATATGCTTATTAAACAACTTTTCGAATATGCTTATTAAACAACTTTCGTGATTTTGAAATACCAAAACGATCTACTTTGACTCCCCTGGATGTAAGAGCCAATTAGCAGGCACTCTTTAGGTGCTGAAAAGAAAAACAGTGAACAAAATTCCACGTCCACATGGAATTATTCTGAATAGGAAAATAGACAATAGAAAAAGATTGAATTATGCCACTTAACAACACATAGTGGTTAGTGCTATGAGAAAAAAATAGCAGCATAAGGGTAGAGAGAAGGGTGAGGTTGCTATTTTAGGACAGAGTAGACAAGAAAAGTCAGTCTAGACAGGTGAATTTTTACTTGGCAATTAAACAAAGTGAGGAAAACAACTGAGATACCTAGCAAAGGGTCATTCCAAGTCTATAATGGTAAATGCAATGATCCCATAGTGGAAATATCCTTGGTGTTTTCACAGACCAGCAGGCCAGTGTGGCTAGCCATAGAATAATTAAAGGGAAGTATAGTAGAAATGAAATAGAAGATAAATGAATGGGCCAGATTGCATAGAGACTTGGATTTTCTTTCTTTCTTTTTTTTTTTTTGAGTTGGAGTCTCACTCTGTCACGCAGACTGGAGTGCAGTGACTGCTCCCAGCCACCGCAGCCTCGACCTGCTGGGCTCCGGCGATCCTTCTGCCTTAGCCTTCCAAGTAGCTGGAACTACAGGCGTGTGCTACCACGCCCGGCTAATTCTTGATTTATTGTAGAGACGAGGTCTCGCCAAGTTGCCCAGGCGGGTCTCAAACCTGCGGGCTCAGGCAATACATTCACCTCAGCCTCCCAAAGCGCTGGGATTACAGGCTGAGCCACCGAGCCCAGCTGAGACTTGGATTTTCTTTTGTCAAGGAAAAGCATTTGTGAAACTTGTTGCAAAAAAAAAAGGTGATCACTCTTCGCTCTCACTGCTACAGCCGGACACCATCGTCACAGCTGTGGGGGAATTGCCTTTACTTCTGTTTGTTCAATCTCCTATTCTTCTTTATGTATATCCTCTTACTTTGTTCGATTCTGGACCTGCACTATAGATTGGGGG
>CAUYQG010224537.1:0-24473 GCA_963574415.1 Tarsius wallacei | reverse complement strand
ACTGAGGCCCAGAGGGGCTGAGTGACTTGCCCAAAGTTAATGCCTAAGATGTGAGGGCACCAGGAGTCACCTGAGTGTGGAGTCACTCCTGAGCCGGAATGTGTGACCACTGTGCTGTCCTGAATGACTGAGTGAGCCACTTACTAGCTGTGGGGTCTGGAGCAAGACCCCTAGCCCTGTTGAGCCTCAGTTTCCTCATCTGTAAAATGGGCTTTCCTCCCCTGGCTCCAGGAGCTTCCTTGTGTGGCTGTGGGGGAGATTTGACCTGACGCTGGAGACAGTGTCCAGTTGTGCGGACTGTGGGTTTTGTGGGGGAACGGAGGGTGGGGACTTCGTGGGGACGTCTGCAGCCCCAGTGCCTGGATCCATGTGGTTGATGCACGACCCGCAGCACTCAGGGTCCCAGGCACGGGAACTCCCCAGGTTCCTTCCTTCCCTTTGTGGCCGGTGCTCAGCCGTCTGCTCAGGAGTGAGCCCCAAGTGCTCTGAGGACCCACCCAGACTCCTGTCCAGGGCGTGAGGTCATTCCTCTTCCCGGGAACAGGCCAGCCCCCGTGGCTCCCAGCCCTCCAGGAGGGCCCGCCTGGCTGGATCAGGGATGTGGGCCCGGATGGTAATGAGGGTTCCCTGCGGAGTGGGAGAGATTCCACACGGCTGGCGGCGGCCCCTGGATGGCGCCCAGTGTTTTTCCAGGGCATTCCGGGAATCCCGCTCTGGCTCCCTGTCTGACGCACTTGGAGTCCGCGCTCAAGCCAGCCGCCTGCTCTGGGCGGGCCAGGAGACAGGCCGCCCTGAATCACGGGAGGGGTGGAGGAAGCACGGAGCCCCTGACTTGGATGCTCCCTGGGTGGACCTGGTTCTCTGCTCCCATTTCACAGGTAAGGATACTGAGGACCACAGGTGGAGGCGAGCTACCTCTGGCTCACTCTGGATGCTGCCTGTCAATCACCAGACTGGCTGACTCTGGCCTCTCTCAGCACCTGCTCACCCCGTCCTGCCTGGGTGTGCCACCAGAGAGGCGAGACCACCCGTAGCCCACCTCCCGCTACCAGGGCTCCCTTGGGCCTGGGAAGGAGGAACGGGGCCTTGGCGTGGGGACGAGGGATGCCCTCCAAGGTCAGCACAGCCCCCCAGCCCCAGGGTGCAGAAGGCCGCCAGTCCACGATGAGCCCGGGTCCCGTTCCACGGGTAACTTTGGCTCATTCAGCCACGAACGGGCACATCCAGCTATTTCTGGAGCCTCCACCCCATGCCAGGCCCTGTTCCAGAGACAGTTTCTGCTTTTGAGACCTTGTGGGAGCAGTGGTCTCCAGGCCAGAGTGGTAAATGCAAAACGGGGCGCACGGTGTGGTGTGTGCACCCTAGTGGGCACATGCTCCCAAGCCAGCCCAGAGAGCCATCCCGGAAGCCCCAAAGGCAGCCCCCGTGGTTGTCACGGTGACCTTGGCTGGGGTGGGAATGGGGGTTGGACTCAGCTATCCCTCCAAGCCAAGCCAGGAGGTCAACCTGGGGGAAGAGGCCTGATGGTAATTTGTACAAAGTTGCAGTGTATACTGATAGCTACCAAGGAGGAAGATGGCAGGGGGGTGCCAGCAAGTCATCCAAGAGCTTAACAAGTATCCCCTGGGGCTCATGCATATTTGGAGACAAGAGGCCAGCCCACTAAAGATCGCTCAGGAGGCCTGAGCCCAGCTCACTGCGTGTCTGTCCTGGGAGATCCCAGACGGACACGCGGCCTCTACCCTTCCTCAATTCCCTGGCCTGTGCCCAGCCCTGGAGGGGCCAGAAGAATACCCAGCAGAGGGGAGGGAAGCAGAGGGCGAGGACAGAGGAGAAGCCACTCTGAACCGTGCGAGCGGCTGCAGTCCAAATTCTAGAGTGTGAAGTTTAATACGTGTGGGAGCCGGGACTTGGAATTACCCAAGTGCCTGGAAAGACGACAGGAAATAGCTGTCGTTCCCTGCAGGGGTGGGGAGGGCGCGTCTGCCAGGCAGGAGGGAGGAGAAAGGCCAGAGGAAGGATCAAATCGGCTCTGCTTCCCTGCCCCTGGCCTATGGTGCAGGGATCCTTGGAAAACAGGCCACAGAAGCCCTAGTCCCCAGAGAGATGGTTTTGGGAGCTGGGGCCTTTGGGAGGTCCAGTTTCAGGTGGGGTCGCAGGGGTGGGACCTGTGGTGGGATTTGCATCCTTATAAGAGATGGGAGAGCGTCCCCTCACTGTCCCCACCATACAAGGACACAGCAAGAAGGTGCCATCTAGGAATCAGGAAGCCCCCACCGGACACCGAATCTGCTGGCACCTGGATCTCACACTCCCAGCCCCGCCGTTATCTGTGAGAAATGCTGTCTGTCCTTCAAGCCTGTCTCTGGGATTTTGTTATGGCGGCCTAAGTTGACTGGTCAGGGGAGCTGGGCGCAAGAAAACATTGCCCAGACCCACAGGAAGGGACGGGGTCCCCGGGGTTGAGGCCGATGCACAGTGGGGTGGCCCGGAGCTGTGGCAGACTGGGAGTGAAATGCCTGTGTCATCCAAGGAGGACCTCTCTTCCCAGGAGACAGCGCAGGCTTTGACACGGGCGCTCGGCAGCACGGGGCCATCCCTCTGCATGGCTGGCGACGCCCCCTGTGGACAGGGCCCTGTTTCAACACTCTCCAGTGTCCCAAGCTCCCCGGAGCCGCTCGCCAGAACTTGCCTTTCACCTGGCAGGGTATGTCTCAAAAAGACTCTTTTGTCTTCAGGAAGTTTCAGACTGTTTTTTGAGCTCAAGATGTCTTCTGGGG
Source organism: Tarsius wallacei (assembly GCA_963574415.1). Taxonomy (NCBI): domain Eukaryota; kingdom Metazoa; phylum Chordata; class Mammalia; order Primates; family Tarsiidae; genus Tarsius; species Tarsius wallacei. The sequence goes on along the minus strand of CAUYQG010224537.1, from coordinate 21,693 downwards.
GCAAAGCTAGAGTTTGAAGAAGCCTGGCTTTGGCTGCCGTTGCACTGCTGTTCTTCAGCCTACTGGCCAGTGTGCCAACTAGTAACCAACATGCACACACACACACACAGACACACAGAGGCACACACATGCACACACACATGAATCACACATACACATGAATGCACACGCAGGCACACACAGACACATACCGAAGCGTGCACACACACACACATACGCATGAATCACATGTATGCATAAATGCACATGCAGACACACTCACATGCACGTACTCTAGACATGCGTACACATATCCACAAGAATACACACACACACACACACGCACACTCACGTGCACACACACTCACTCATGCACGCCCATACACACACAGATACCGGTACTCGCTCACACACGCCCTTTGCAGACGGCCCTAGTGCGCTGCAGGAGACGGGCTGCCTGGCTCCCTGCAGCCTGGGAGGACATGGGAATCAGGTCAGCCTCGAGTTCTGGCCTTTTCCGGCATGCAACCATTTGGCCCTGGTGGATCCTGAAGAAGATGATCTCGGGGAATTAAATGATGTTCCAGCCACCGGGGTAGGGGGAGGCTCCACACTCCCCTGGAGCGTCCTGGCGGGTCATGGATTTGCAGGATGGGCCTGGGAGTGCTCCCATCTCCTTGCATCCAGTGCCAGAGCCTTGTGCTGCTGAGATTTCCCTGACCAGCCTCCCTACACATGTCCCTATTGTGCGGTACCATTGACTCTGCAGGGCGACGGATCTGTGCGCCCCTGGCAGGCAGGACCAGGGTCTGATTTCTGCCATGTCCCCATGTCCCTTGGCACTAGGGTATAGGAGCATCAGACAATGGGAGGCATTAATCCCACCTGTTCCATAGATGGGAAACTGAGGCCTTGAGAGAAGAGAGCGGCCCAGGGGCACTCCTAGGGTCACATTGCAGGGCTGCTCTGTGCTTCTGAGATTCCTGCTGCTTCAGGGAGGCCTTCACAGACTCCCAGGGAAAGGGGTGGGCCCTGGGCCAGGCCCCATCAGTCTGTAGTCTCCGTGGGGGCAGACGCTGGTCTGAGTCAGCCTTGTGACCCAGTGACTCATGGGACTCACCAAACGGAACGAGGGAATGAATGAATGGACGCTTTATGAAGAGTATCGGCAATAATGCAATGATCATGACAGCTGATTCCTTCCAGCATCTGTTGCTTGCAGGCTCTTCCGAGAGCTTTATGGATATACGACTCATTTATTTTTCACAGGGCCCCTTCAGCAGAGCCCATGATCATGCCGACTTTCCAGACGGAGCCACTGAGGCACAGAGAGACTGACAGATGCCCAAGGTCACACATCTAGCACCCGGCAGAGCTGGGATTGGACAGGTCAGGCTGGCCCAGTGGAGGCTCTTCCCGGCCTGTGGGGCTGCTTCCTAGCAGATGTGCTATGGATCTGTAGACACATTCCCCCTCAGCATCCACATTCCCCCTCAGCATCCATGATGCTGAAGCTCAGAGCATAGGGTGAGTACTTGCCAGGACCCCGCAGCACTTTGCGAGCGTCACATGCATCCTCTGGTGGAATCCTCGTTCCAGAACGGGAGACTTTTGGTCTCTACTAAAGGAATCTATCTCTAACAGTGAAACTGCAGAGTCCCAAGAGAGGCTGATGTGATTTGCAAGGAAAAAAAAACTCTCCATGCTCCAGAGACAGAGAGCCACCACACAGGGCCAAGGAAAAGGCACAAGGCTGGGAGGCGGGAACGCCGGGTGCACACTCCGTGGGCCAGGCAGGGTTTTAAGTGTTTCGCGCCCAGGATCTCATGGCAGAGAGCCAAGCAGAGCTCACCCCTCCCACCAACCCCTCGGTTTCTGGGGGTGGGGCCTGGCTATTTCCACCAAAGGCATCTGTGATTCAGTTTCCCTATTATGAAAAGCTCTGAGGCCTCTCTGGTCTTGTCAGGCATTCAGGGGCTGTCGGGCATTATGTATTTATTTATTTATTTAAGTTGAGGTCTCACTCTGTCACCCAAGCTGGAGTACAGGGACATAATCATGGCTCACCTCAGCTTCAACCTCCTGGGCTCAGTCAATCCTTCTGCCTCAGCCTCCTGAGTAGTTAGGACTCACTGGGGCATGCCACCACACCCGACTAATTTTTTTTAAAAATTTTGTAGAGAAGGGATCTTGCTATGTTGCCCAGGCTGAGCTTGAACTTCTGGCCTCAAGCGATCCTCCCACTGCGACCTCCCAAAGTGCTGGGATTATAGGCATGAGTCACCCTACACGGCCAGATGTCGGATATTGTTAACTGGAACAGAGACAGAAGGTTTGTGGTCAGCAGGCTGCAAAAGCCTGGCTTCAGCCTCCCCTGCCTATGTCCCCCTTTACCCTTCACTCACATGCACTCCCCGCTGCCCAGCATGGCCTCATCACTGAGCCCTGGACGTCCTCTCAGGGTGGAACTGGCAGATTTCCACGGCACCTTGGCTGGTGCCTACCAACACTACCACCTTAGCATGTGCCCCCAACACTACTAAGTGACAAAGACAGTGCGCCCATGGCCACTTGTGATAACAGTTTCCCTCCCACTTCCCAACCCCTGTACCCCAGCGATATCTTCATCAGAGAAACAATCTCCTGGGCTGTAGAAATGACGGAATCCTCCCTCCTCCTCTTGTTCTGTGTTGTTCCTTCCCACCCTGACCCTGGGTCTGCCCATGTAACCAGTTTTGGTGTGATGAAAACAGAGGCCTGGAAAGCCCTGGTACATTGTGGTTTGTCCTCTTGATGCACAGGAATGTTGAGGCTGCCCAGTGAACCAGCCTGAGCTAGCCGGCTGGAGAGCCACAACGCAGAGAAGGAGCAAGGGACACCAGCCAGCCACCAGCCAGCTACCAGACATGTGGATGAGGCTGTTGGAGATCTTTCCACCACCAACCAACCTGCCTGCTAACCACAGGAGCATGGAAGAGCCCTGCAGTAAGAAGCCCAGCCCAGTCAGGCCCAGAACTGCAGCCCATGGAGTCATGAGCTCAAGAAATCATTGGGATTTGGGCTGTTTGTTACACAGCGGAAGCTGATGGATACAGTCACTCACACTTGACTTCTGTGCATTGGGGGAGCACCACTCAGTGCAGACTGGCCTGCAAATTACTCTTTACACTAACAGCTTTAGTTTCTGAAACGTGCTCAGAGCTTTGCACACACCTCAAAGAGTGGCTGACCAGGAGCAAAGTGCTCAGATTCAGAGACACGAGGTCGTTCCCAATGACCCAGGCCTGGGGAACGGGCATTTTACAGACTTGATAGGGGAGCAAGTTTCCTAGAAATGTGCTTGGCAAAGACCACATTGGCAACAAAACTGACAGAGAGCCCGAACATTCTCTGGAAGGAAATGGCAGGATCCTGACAGAAGAAGTAACTATTTGAGCAGGGATTTGCTTGGAAAAAACAGTGTGGCCCCAACTTTGATCCAGAGGCAATTATCTTAGCTAAGGAGTTTCCCAATCCGTTAAGTGAAGAGAGAATACAGAACCTCATAGTTTATTTTTACAACTTATTGTACATATCAATGCATGACATGCAATAGGATAGAATATTTATATAGATATTCACCCAGCATGGTGACTCACGCCTGTAATCTCAGCACTTTGGGAGGCCGAGGCAAGAGGATTGCTTGAGCCTAAGAGTTTGAGACCAGCTTGGGCAACATAGTGAGACCTTGTCACTACAAAAAAAATCAAAAAATTAGCTGGGTGTGGTGGTGCACACCTGTAGTCCCAGCGACTCAGGAAGTTAAGGTGGAAGGGTCTTTGCTACTCTTTGCACTAAAAGCTTCTGCTTCTAAAATCCCCTCAGAGCTCTAGCTATATTTATATATGTATATCAACATCTAAATATATACATATAGATATTTTAGTTGGTAATCTAATAAACCATATGCATAATTTTTATTTTTGAGCAAGGATCTGCCACACACTTTTAATTTTCGTCAAGAAGTCTCAACAGTCCCCAGACACCGTTCCAGATAGCCATCTGGTCTGGGGATCCACCCCTCCTCTTGAAGTTACAGCCTCTCGAATGAATGAAAAGGTATGGAGTCCCTTCCCCAGGTCCGGTCATGAGATTTCATCTGACTCTCAAGGAAACACAGTGAGGCAGGTGGGAACCCATTTTACAGATGAGAAGACTGAGGTATGGAAAGATGAGATGGGCAGTTCAAAGTCCTACAGCGGGTGCATTGCCGTGCTGGGAGCCCAACCCAGGTAGTGCCTCTGACCTCCACCTAGCGGGCCTTTCCCAGCACAGTGGGCACCAGAACCAATGCGTCCTCTCTCCCCTTTGCTGGTGGAGGGACAGGCCCTTGCTCCCTGGTCCCTCTGGGCCCACAGCCAGCCCCCAAGTCTTCCCAGAAGCCCCTCCTAGGGAGTGAGCACCTTGACTGAGACTTGGTCAGCAGCAGTGGGGAGGGGACGCTCCTCCAGGGTAGGGTCTGCATCCAGCGGGGGCATCCATAGCTGTCAATAAGAATCCAAGCTCAACTCGCTCCTTGGCATAGCAGGGGGGGTCACTGTGTGCCAGCCGGGAGGCCCTCTTGGGAGAAGCAGGGTTTGAGGGCATCTCCACGTTCAAGGTTACGTCCACCCAGGGCGGGGTATTGGGTTTGTACCAGGACAGGGCTTTTCAGCCTGTGGGTACATCTGGCAGTGGCCTCAACCTGATGAATCCCTCCGTGCCTCGAGGGGACCTGGAGATCAGGCAGCAGCCAGGCGAGTCTTGCTCCTCCATCTGTCTGGGCTGAGTTTCTGTCCTCCTCCCAGGAGGAGATTCGGGAGACTGGAGGGAAGGGACTCCGTAGCTTCAGGGGTGCACAGATCTGGCAGCAGGCGACTCACGGGCAGAGTTGGGATTCACCTCTGGGGGTACGGCGGGCTAGCCCTCAGCAGGGCATTCGAGCCTCCCTCCCGGCCTCCACTCAGCCTCACATGCCCCCGGCAGTCAGCCTGCTCTGCCGGCCTTGCCTGTCTTGCTCCCAGGCCTTTATCCTTGCCGATTCCCCTGCCTGGAGCATCTCGGGTGTAGCCTTTTGATGTCATGTATTTCCAAAGGCAGGCAGGGACCGGTGACACAGGTGGGGTGCAGAGAGTGCCCCCTGCAGGGGAGGGCTCACACAGCACCTTCCCAATGTGCCCACCTGGCCCCCTAACTGCTTTCCCAGCGCTTGCCACCATCTGTTGTTGGGTTGTTTACTGCCTGTCCTCCCCTGCCCCACCCCAGGGTGTTCACCCCACAAGGACAGAGACTTTGTCTATTTTATATACTGCCTACAAGAGTCTCTGCCAAACTATAGGTGCTCCACAACTACGGGTTAAATGAATACGTAAAATAAAGTGATTCTGGACTCACTATCATTTTTCAGGTTGGGCAGACAGGCCAGGATTAATGACCCCATTTTGCTAGTAGGAGAAGCTGAGTCTCAAAAAAGGTGAAAATGTATGTGCCTGATGTCAGGTAAAAATTAAGAGGCGGAGCCCAGATTCAAACTGGCCAACGCCAGAGATCCCTCATGTAGTCATTCAACAAACATTCATGGAGCACTGATTCTGTGGCTAGCACTGGGCTCGTCGGAGAGTTGTGGCGGGGAACCAGTGCTCTGTGGAGCTTGTAGCCTGGGGGAGGGAGGGATGTCAAATGGTCACCGCCAATACTGTGTCATTGCAAACTGAGGAGTGGGTACCTGGAGAGTGGCCCACAGATGACTTGGCTTGGTCTGAGCAAAGGACACGGGGGCTGAGACCCAGAGTGGGCAGGAATCATCACCAGGTGTGTGGAGTGGGCGGGGAAGAGCATTCTCAGATGGGGGGACAGTTTATGCAAAGGTCCAGGGGCAGGTCCTCAGGATGGATTTGTGGCCATGGAGGGTGGCCCATGCCAAGAGTGGGAGGGACCCTGGGCTGTCAAAGGCTGGGCCAGAACCTTCTGGGCCGTGGGCCACACAGAGATGTCTAGTATTTACCTGGGGGGGAGGGGCTTGAAGGATTTATGTGGGGTGATGTCACCAGGCCTGAGGGCCCTCGAGCTGGGGACTCCTCTGGCCAGCAGCTCAGCCTCCTGGTAGCCCCGGCCCTGTGGGGCATGGAAGCACTTAGGGCATTTCCTCTGCGACATACACATCAGATGTCACCACTGTGTTAATGACCTGCTGATCCTCCGAACATTAGGAGTCAATTTCCTGTGGCTCTGCGGCTGGGAACTGGCTTCAGATGCCCGGGTGAGGGCAACAGCATGCATGGGCCTTGAAGCACGGCCTCAGTGGAAGTGACAGGGTCAGGGACACAATTCAGGACCCTGTGAGGAAGGTATAGCATGTTTCTAGCAGGTTTTTTTTCGCCTTGAGTTGGGGTCTCACTCTGTTGCCCAGGCCAGAGTGCAGTGGCACAATCACAGCTCACTGCAGCCTCGGCCTTCTGAGGAACTGGGACTACAGGTGTACACCGCCATTCCTGGCTAATTTTTTTATTTTATTTTTTGTAGAGATGAGGTCTCACTGTGGTGGCCAGGCTGGTCTCAAGCTCCTGGGCTCAAGCAGTCCTCTCGCCTCGGCCTCCCAAAAGTGCTGAGATTATGGGCGTGAGAACCATGCCAGTCCTTCTAGTAGGTTTAGATCTGACAGCACATGTCTTTTGGCTCAGTCACAAATACTCACTAAGTTCCTGTACTGGGCTGACCAGTGTCCCCCAGAATTCATATCCACCTGGAACCTCAGAATGTGACCTCATTTGAAATAGGTAATGAGTCAAGATGAGGTCATACTGAATTAGGATGGACCTGGAGTCCAGTGGCTGAGGTGGGAGGACTTCTAAGATGCCGTGGGAGGACACAGAACTGCACACAGAGACAAGGAAGGACTGTGGCAGGGGAGGCTGAGAGAAGCGATGCAATCCAACCACACCCCAAGGGATACCAGCAGCCTCCAGCAGCTAGAAGGAGCCAGACAGAACCCTCCCTAGAGCCTTCAGAGGGAACACGACCCTGCTGACGCCTTGATGTTGAACTTCTGGCCTCCAGGACTGTGAGAGAGTGAGTGTCTACTGTTTTAAGCCCCCTAGTGTGTGGTCATTTGTTATGGCAACTCCAGGAAACTGCCACAGCCCCAGGCTCTGGCCCTGGCCCATGGAAGACACTTCAGATTACTATGATCAAGAGCCTTCTAGGGGGAACTTGTTTTGGGGCCCCTCAGGCACCTGCACCCCTGTCCTGTCCTGGCAACTCCATCATTATGTGTCTGGGGAAGTGCCCAGGCCAGAAGGCTGTGGTCATGTGACTCAGTTCAGCCAATCGGAGGCTCCCCTGGGACTTTGCATTGGTGCTTTGAGGCAGAGAAGCAGGCACCACCAGGGAGTATCCATGGCTGACTGTGCCAACAGCATGGCAGTGCCAACATCAGCGTCAAGGACCTCCAGGCCAGGCTGTTCCCATGGCCAGATCTGCCTGCGTCCCGGCCACCAGGCTGCCCTGGGTTCTGTCCCCTTTCCTGGCCGGGCTCCAGGTTTCTGTAGAGCTGAGAATCCCAGATATGTTTTCTATAAGAGTTTTCTGCTGTTTTCAACCAAGCCGCCTGACAGTCACCCCTCACACAGGCTCTGCCCACTCACGGTGGGGACAGAGAGCTTGGTGTGACCTGCTGGAATCACACAGCAAGGAACAAATCATCACCCATCATTAGAGGGGAGGGACTGAGCCTCAGAGAAGTGAGGGAAACCTGCCCAGGGTCACACAGCAGGGAAGGGGGTAGGTTTGCATCCCCGCAGCTGCTGGGCCAGGACAAGTGAGTCAGACCTCCAAAGACAGTTGGCAGATTCTCCTCTTTCTTCATGTCTCCTCCAGCCTGTCTCCTTTCTGCAAGGTTGGTGACATCCCTCCACCCACCTCCAGAGAGTGGCAGCTCGCAGTCTGATCCCTTGCTGGGAATGGTTCTTGGAGCTAGGGTTAGACTATTCCCAAGATGCTCATGTCTAGGTGGGAGTTGGGGAGACAGACACAATGACAGCCTACCCAGTGTGAAACTGAGTCAGGGAGGGACTCTAGACAAGAGTAGTTTCTTCTCTGGGAGGGGAGAGGGAGGCTGCGGGAGACTTCCTGGAGGAGACAGCCTCAAAGTTTTATTTTGTTTGTTTTTGTTTTTGAGTCAGTGTGTTGCTCTGTCACCTAGACTGGAGTGCAGTGGCATAATATGGGCTTACTGCATTCTCGATCTCCCAGGCTCAGGCAATCTTTCCATCTCAACCTCCCAAGTAGCTGGGACTACAGGCACATGCCTCCATGGCCGGCTAATTTTTGTATTGTTATTTTTTTTGCAGAGTCAGGGGTCTTGTTATGTTGCCCAGGCTAATCTCGAACTATTGGGTTCAAGCAATGCTCCCGCCTTGGCCTTCCAAAGTTCTGGGATTACAGACGTGAGTCACTGCACGTGGTTCAGCCTCAAAACTTTGAGGGATTGATAGGGGTCCCCTCAAGTGACCAGAGTGTGGGGGAGGCAGTGGGCATTGGTTAGTATCTTGGCCAGAAGCCAGAAGTTTCTGGCTCTTTGAGAGAGAACCAGAATCGGGCCAGGCTCAGTGGCTCAGCCTATAATCCCAGCACTTTGGGAGGCAGAGGTGACTGGCCTGCCTAAGTGCGGTTTGAGACCAGCCTGGGCAATTTGGCAAGACCTCGTCTCTATAATAAATCAAAAATTAACTGGATGTGGTAGCACGTGCCTGTATTTCCAGCTACCTGGAAGGCTGAAGCAAAAGGAGCGCCAGAGCCCAGCCGGGGTGGCCATGAGTGTGCCACAGCACTCCAGCCTGGGCTACAGAGAGAGACTCCAACGCAAAAGAGAGAGAGAGAGAGAGAGAGAGAAAGAAAGAAACAATCCAGCATCCAAGCCCCCAGCCCAGTTACCCTCAGCCCTCATGACCCTGGACATCCCCTTCCCTGACCCCGCCCCCCAGCTCTCTCTGCCTGCCTGAACCATCCGTGGCACTCTCAGCAAACCTCCATCTGATGCCAATGAACAGTTCTGGGAAAGGAGTTTGTCCCACACTGTGCCCACCACAGTGCCAACTCTTCTGTGAGCTCACTCTGTCCCTTAGGCCTGCCTGCAGGGGATTTTGGTCCCACTTTGCAGATAAAACTTAAACGGCTGGCGGTGTTGGTGGCTTCTGGCCAGTGCGTCTGCACATGGTCTGGTGAGAGGAGCCATGTGCAGCCAGTGCGGGCTGGCCTGGTGGGAGTGAGGGTGAGTGTAGCCAGCCCGGCACTCCAGGTACCGGAAGGGGTCTCCTGGCTGTTATTGTTGACCTGAATTCTGCACCTGAGGGAGAGGCCAGTGGAGTGGCTGAGTCACTCCAAATGGTGCTGGACTTTCAGCTTCCTCCCAGCTACTATAAGCCACATTCCTCCCAGCACTTGTCCCCGCCAGAGAGAGGCCTGCCTCTGGCCCCCACTCCTCTGATCTTAGAAAGGGGAGAGGGCAGTGAGACCGTGGCCTGGCCGGGAGCTGGGGAGAGCTAGGGACAGCCAGGAGCCCTGGGAGTAGCCTGAAGATAGCCTCAGGGCTCTTCCAGTGACCAGGGAGAGCCAGGCCCGGGCATGCCAGCTGCCAGGGGGGACAGATGGGCTGGGACCTGGGACCCATGCAGCCTCTCCACTCCATTCAAACCCAGGGGGGCAGCAGAGTACGGAACCCCAGCTGCCTTTGGACCCAGGAGACACTGGATTCAACACAGCTCTCTGTTCAACAAATTCGCATTCTTTAATTAGTTCGTTTCCTCGATGACCTGTAAGCATCTCAGAGCTGGGCATCACTGGGACAAGCAGACAAAGTCCCCATCTGTGGTAGTGCCCAGCTGGGGGAGATGGACGGAGGTATAGTCAATGACAGAGTGGTCAGGGCTGTAATAGGGGACCCATAGGGTGGAGGCTGGGAAGCCTAGGGGAGCGGCCTGCTGGAGCCTGGGTGGGGGTGGGGAGCACACACCAATGTCTCAGGGACAAGCCACCTACATTCATGACTGACTCCTCTCCCCATCTAATTAATCACCATGATTGCACTTCTTTCAGCTCACCTATCGCTGCCACCTCATTGCCATCAGCCACATCGAGACCAGCGCTGCCTCTTGCCTGCCCTCTTTCCTGATCTAACTAAGAGAAAAGTGAGATAAAACACAGGCGACGTTGGCTTAAAGACATGGGAGAGCTCTGCAGGCAGCCAGGACTTGACGGCCAAGATCTCAGAGAGGGTGCCTTCATTAAGGCAAGGCTGATGTTATACTTCCTCTTGCATCAAGACACCTGCCAATTTGTAGGCAGCTGTTCCAGGAGGCTGAGAAGCCAAGAAAAAGCCAAGCAGAAAGTGGCCATGAATCAAAGCTCCCAGAAGTCTCATAGAGCCAGGGAAGACTTGAGGTGTAAATTCCAGGAGAAGAGAAGCACAGAGAGTGAGCCCAGTACTCTTTCTGTCTCGCCTTTGAAAAACGTGCCAGTTCCTAAGCAGAATGAGCCTCCAGATAGTGGCTGCTCAGAGATGGAAAATTTAAGCAGAAATTTCAGCAGATTTACGGCCGTGGGGGTGGGAAATGGGAGCTCAGGGATCACCAAAGAGGAGGGACCCAAGTAAACATGTCCCATTCTCAGGTGGAACCCTGGTGGTCTCTGTACCCTAGAAATAAGGGAAAATCAGAGGAAACATGCCAGAGAAAACTAAAACTCAGCTTGGAGTCGGCTCAGGCCCCAATTGGATTAAGGTAATCTCTTCATAATCTGCCTTCAGAAGTTAAAGTAAACCTCTCAAGAGGATTATAATATTATATGGACACTTGAAATGTTTTATACAAGGCTCAACATTCATCACAAAATTACCAGACATACCAGCAACAGGACCAATGAAAAGATACAGACAAAATAAACAACCCACTGGTGATATAGATATTGAAGGTATCAGACACAGACGTCAGCATTACTTTTGTGAATATGTTCAAGGAAATAGATAACAAAATGAAGAATTTCAGCAAAAAGCTGGAATATAAAAAATAAGCAAATGGAAAATCTAGATCTGAAAGGCATTAGAACTGACCTCCAGAACTCAATAAATAGGGTTAAGAGTAAAGTATACTAGGTGAAATTGACAATTAACTAACTGGAAAACAAATGAGTAAACAACCTTCATATTAAAGCATAGAGAGGCATAAAAGGGAAAAACCAGAAGAGATGATTTTAAAATATGGGAATCAATCAAAAAAAAAATCCAACATACATATAGCTGGAGTCCCACAAAGGGAAGGAGCAAGTGAATCAGGCAGAAACAATATTTGAAAAAATAATTTCCAAGAATTGTTCAGACCTGATGAAAGACATCAAGTCAAAATTCAAGTGACATAATGAGCTTCTAAACCACACCTAGTCACATCATGGCAGAACTGCTGAAAATGAAAGACAAAGAGAAAGGCTTAGAAGCAGTTAGGGAAAAAAAGACACATTACCTTCAATGGAGCAAAAATAAGACTGTCAGGGGACTTCTCAACAAAAATAATGAAAGCCAGGAGACTATACAATGGCACCCTTAAAGTGTTAGTTCGCTTGATTTAATCATTCCACATTGTATACTATATCAAAACATCTTGTTGTAACCCAGAAAGATATACAATGACTATTTGTTATTTAAATTATTTTAATTTAGAAAATAAAATAACTGCCAACCTAGAATCATATGCTTTACAAAAAATCCTTCAAAAATAGAGGTGAAATAAAAATATTTTCAGAAAAACAAAAACCCAGGGAATGTATTTCTAGTAGACCTTCAAGAAAGGAAATACTATATAAAAAAGTTATTCAGGCAGAAAGAAATTTGTCCCAGTCAGAAACGTATTAACAAAGGGGAAAATGGAGAGCCAAAGAAAGGGTAACCATGTGGATATATGGGTACAGCAGAACAATAAGAAAAGTAAATGGAGGTGGTAAATAAAGTTAAATGCCCTCAGACCCTTGCATTTTTGCATTTTCTAGGAAGTGGTAAAGGTAGTAATTTAAATTAGACTTAAATAAGCCAAAGACATGCTGTAATCTCTAGAGTAACCACTAAAAAGAGTAATTTTTAAAAATGCATAACTAATAAACTAATGGAAGAGGAAAATGGAATAGGAAAAAAATACTTGATTATTCTAAAATAAGTAAAGGGGTGAAAAACATAGAATATGGACAAATAGAATAAGACAAATTGAAAATAAATATTTTACTAAAAGACAAAGATCATCTCACTTAAATTTAATTGGTTTTTTTAAACCCCAACTATATGCTCCTTAGAAGAGACATCTTAAATTAAAAGGACCCAAGAAGCTGGAAGTAAAAAAAAAAAAAAAAAAAGAGACAGAGAGACCATGTAAACTCTAACCAAGAGAGTGGGTTTAATTATAGTAATAGTAAGCAAAAAAGACTTTATGGCAAAAAAATTATAAATAGAGATCAAAATGAACATTTTATAATAATAAATTGTGAATTGCTAAGAAGAGAAAACAATTCTAAATTTGTATGATCCTAATAACATAATCTCAAAATAAATAAAGCAAAAAATGGAAAGAACTAAAAGGAGAAATAGACAAAGTAACAATCATAGTGGGAGATAAATACATCTGTCTCAATGTCTGATAGAAAGAGCAGACTAAAACAGTCATGACATAGAAGATTCAGACAACATGACTAAGAAACCTGACCTAACTGACATATATAGAACATTGTAGAACAACAGCTGCAGTGGGATTTATATTCTTATCAAATGTGCATGGAACATTTACTATAATAGATTATCTGTTGGAGCATCAAGCAATTCTCAACAAATTTAAAATAGTTAAAATAATATGTTTTTTAACCACAGTGAAATTAAACTAGAAATCAATAACAAAAAGACAACTAGACTATCCCTCTGTTTGTAAATTAGTATACTTCTAAATAACCTATGAGATGAACCAAAAAATTATAATGAAAATTAGAAAATATTTTGAACAGAACAATAATAGTAATGAATCATCAGTCGATGTGAGGTAGCTAAAGCAGTACTTAGAGGAAAACATATAGCCTCAAATTTTATATTTTAGGGGGAAAAGGCTGAAAATAAACTATCACCTCAAGTGACCAAAAAAAGAAAAAAATCCCTAAAACCCCCCAAATGGCAGCAGCAACAACAAAGTAAATCCAAAGAAAGTAGAAGGAAAGAAATAAAAGAGAGTTCTGAAAATAACAAAATAGAAAATGAAGATATAATAGTACAAAAATCACCAAAATGTAAAGTTTGCTTTTCAAGTGAACAATGAAATTGAAAAATCCCTAGCATGACTGATAAAGAAAATAGAAAAGGATGTCAAGAATAAAAAGGGGATGTGTGTACAGGCCTTACCATCATTAAGAAAGGATGTTTTGAGCACATCTTTGTGCCAATAAATTTAAAATTTAGTCAAAATGGACAAACTCCTAGAAGCACAAAACTGACCAAGACCAACCAAGAAGAAATAAAAAGTTGGAATAGCCCTGTATCTACTAAAGCATTTGATTTCTAATTTAAAATCTTCCCACAAGGAGATCCTCAGGCCCAGATGGCTTCACTAATGCATTCTCCTAAACATTTAAGGAAGAAATAACATCAATTGTAAACAAATTATGCACAGAATTAAAAAGCAGGAAAACTTGTTTTAGAGGCAAAGTGTAGCCTTCCAACTTAAAGCTGTTAAGGACATTACAAGAGGGAGTCCGAATGTGTTCTCCAAAGGCAGACTCACCAGTAGATGTATCCCATTCTACATGTTCCACTAACAATAGGGTTGACGCTCATGTTACTCCCTTTGGGTCTGGGAGGGGTCTTGTGACGTTCTGACCAAGGAGAGCTGTAGAAGTGATGCTATGTGATTTCCTAGGCTAGGTCTAAAAAAGATAGAAGAACATATTCTCTCTCTCTCTCTCTCTCTCTTTCTCTTCCCCCTTCTCTTCCCCACCCCATCTTTTTCTCTCTCCCTTCTCCCTCTGTCTCCTCACCCTACTCCTGCTTCTCTCTCTCCCTCCCACCCTCTCTTTCCCTCTTTGGGATACTTGCTTTTGGAATCCAGTCACCATGTTGTGAGAAAGCTTGTGTGTGGTGTTCATCTGAAAGCCTCAGCTAGGACCCCAGTCAACCCACAGCAACACCTCAAGGCATGCAGGTGAATGAGAGTTTATGTAATTCCTGCCTCCAAGCTTCAAGTCTTCCAGGTGAGACCCCAGACGGTGTAGAGCAGAGACAAGCTCCTTCTGTGATGCCCCATCTGAATTCCTGACAACAGACTCCTCTAGAAATAAAAGAATTATTTTTTTAAATCAGTGATTTGGGTGTAATTTTTATGTGGAAACAAGCGACTAATACAAAAGAAAAATTAAAGCCCAGAAATTAAAGATGCAAAACTCCTAAAAATAAAATATCAGCGAGTAGAATCTAGCTATATACGTATACAAAGCACAATATATCATAATCAGATTGGATTTACTCTGGGAATACAAGATTGCTTTGACATTTGACAGTCAATCAATGTAATTTATCACCTTAGAATATAGTACACAATCATATGTTTATCTCGATAGATGCAGAAATAACATTTCATAAAATTTAACACACTCATAATTTTAAAGAATGTTTAGCAATCTAGGAACAGAAGAGGCCTCCTTAATATGACAAAAGATATTTACATGACTTACAGCAAATGTAATACTTGATGAAAGATTGAAAATTTCTCCCCTGAGATCAGGAGCAAGTCAGGGCTACCCATTATCATTACATCTGTTCAGCATTAAGGTTGTAGCCAATAAAATAAGACAAGAAAAAGAAAAAGTGTAAAGATTTAGGAAAAAAAGAAATAAAACTGTGTGTGTGTGTGTGTGTGTGTGTGTGTATGTGTGTGTGTGTGTATGACATTTGGATTATGATAGATAATCCAGAAGAATTTATAGGTCATCTGTTAGAACTAATAAATTTACGCAGGATGCTGGATAAAAGGTCAATATGCCCAAGTCAATTTCATTTCTACATAGCATTCATAAATAACTAGGAAATGAAAGTTTTAAATATATAGTTTACAATAGCATCAAAAAACATAAACACCAGGGAATATATCTGACGAATGATGTGTAAGACCTCTACACAGAAAAGTTAGAACATCATTGAGATAAGTCAAATAAAATTTTTTATTTTTTGATTTTAATTTTTTAGAGACAGGGTCTCACTCTGTCACTCAGGCTGGAGTGCAGTGGTAGAATCATAGCTCACTGTAGCCTTGAACTCCCAGGCTCAAATGATCCTCCTACCTCAGCCTCCTGAGAAGGTAGGACTACAGGCGTGTGCCACTTTGCCTGGCTAACTGTGTGTGTGTGTGTGTGTGTGTGTGTGTGTGTGTGTGTGTGTGTGTTGGGATGGGGGTCTCACTATGTTGTCCAGGCTAATTTTGAGCTCCTGGCCTCAAGCAATCCTCTCTCCTTGGCCTCTCAGCATGTTTGGAATTACAGGCATGAGCTACCATGCCTGGCCCCAGATAAAAATCTTCTAAACAATGAAGAGATATGTCAGTTTATGGGTGAGAAGACTCAATATTGTGAAAATTTCAGCTCTATTTCAATTGCTCTGTACGTCGATGCTATACCAATCCAAATCCCAGCAGGCTTTTCTGTATGTATGTGTAAATTGGCAAGCTGATCCTAAAATTTACAAGGAAATTAAAAGGATCTGTAATATTCAAAACAGTCTCAAGGCTGGATGCAGTGACTCATGCCTGCTATCCCAACTGTTTGGGAGGCTGAGGCAGGAAGATTTGCCTGAGCCCAGGAGTTTGAGACTGCAGTGAGCTATGATGTCACCACTATGCTCCAACCTGGTGACAGGGCAAGGCCCTGGCTCTAAAATTAAATAAACAAATAAATGACCAGACTCACAAAAAGAACAAAATTGGGACTCACGGGACCGGATGCAAGATTCACTATCAAGTCGATCCCAGGCCTCCATCTGAGAATGAGGCGTGCAGGTAGGAGTTGCGGGGTGTCTTGAAGGGGGTGGCCTCGTGGGGGGGGAGGTCTGTGTTAAAACTGAGGGCTTCATTTGATCAGGTCTGCCTGCCCTGCTTGTCTCGGGTCCCTTGCTTTCTGTTATTCCCACTCCACCCCCAATTTTTCCCTGAAGCTGGAGACTTTGTCCTGAACGCTGAAACTTAACCTTCACTGGCTGCTTTACAGATCACATTTATAGGTCACCAGGGTAGTGGCTGTGTCTTCTGTTTCTCAGGAACTCGGGCCAGCTCCTGTCCAGTTCAAACCAGCTGAAGCCACCGGCCCCTCAACTGGGCTTGCCCAGGTGCCTGAGACGTGGCCTTTTGACACCGGAGGACCCAAAACACCCTCACATGATAATGTCGCTTTCTATACATATATCCTGTGAAATGCCACGAGCTCGCCTGTGCCTGTGCAGAATCAACCCGTCCCTTCATTTTCCCCATCAGCGGTCACTTCTCCCCACATCTTAGACCACCCCGCTTCCCTAGGCCACAGGTACGTCTAAGCCTTATGTGAGGGGAGGCAGATCTGAGAGCCCTTCTCCCACCTTCTTGCTTGGTGACTTCGTGAATTACTCTTTTGTCTTTTGCAAAACCCGCGTCACAGAGATCGATGGCACATGTGGGGGCAGGTACCAGGTGGGAGGAGAGAACACCCACTGTTCACAGGGGGCCCTACTAAACCCCTCATGGGCTCTCTCTTGGAATCCTCGGGGCAGACCTGCAAGGCTGTGTCACTGTCCCGTTTTGCAGACAGGTGTACTGAGACTCAGAGAGAGGAAGTCACCTGCCCAAAGTCACATAGGGCCATGACCCCAACACAGATCCAGTGCTCTGACTTGGGCTATGCATCTAATAGCAGAGACTGGCCCTGGGCCAGAGAAAAGACCCCGGCGTGAGTCCGGGAGGGGCATGTACAGGGTGGGTCTGTGACCTCCTGAAGTAGACCTCCGGACATGCAGGCAGCTTGGTGGGGCTGTTGCTGCCTTCCTCCTCCCGAAGGCCTGGGCTCCTCTCCACCCAGCTGAACCGTGCACCACCCAGATGTTTTCTGCTTACAAACAAGGCTGCATCTAGGGTGGTGTGGGAGGGAAGGTGCACAGGCCGGAGGCTGCAAGAGGCCTTGGGGAGACCACAGCCGTTGAGTGCCAGTGAGTGGCTCACCTTCATTCGTACTTCTTTTTTTTTTGCGTCCAGGTCTCACTCTGTCACCCAGCCTGGAGCCATAGCTAACCATGGCCTCAACCTCCCAGACTCAGGCATCCTCCTATCTCAGCCTCCCAAGTAGTTGGGACTACAGGTGTGTGCCACCATGCCTGGCTAATTTTTAAATTTTTATTTATTTGTTTATGTTTGAGAGATGGAGTCTTGCTATGTTGCCCAGGCTGGTCTCATAGGCTCAATCAATCCTCCCTCCTCGGCCTCCCAAAGTGCTGGGATTACAGGTGTGAGCCACTGCACCTGGCCCATTTGTATCTTTAAGCAAAAGCTTGGCCAAGGCCCAGGCACGCAAAATAAAAATATCCTCAGCAAGGAGGGTGCATTCTGCCTTCCTTATTTGCCTGGCTAATTCCAATTATGCAGAAGAAAGCTGACCCAAATGCTGGCTCCAAACACTTCCCTTCTGTGTGACCCAGGGTCGCATGGGCCCTTGGGAGGAATGCAACCGGAGAGCCCCGGGAACAAAGAGCAGCTGATGACCTGGGCGCCCTGGAGCCCCAGAGTCCCAGCAGGCCATGGGAGTGGAGTCTGCACAGCAAGGCTGGGTCTACCCCAGGCCAGGTTTGGCTGACGTGTCCTGGCACCTCAGGTCTCAGTTTCCTCTCCTGTGAAATGGGAACGTCCCCCACTTCAGTGGCCTACTGGGGAGAGTCTCTAGAGCCAAGAATGGGACAGAACCGCTGATGGCGCTGCCCTAGTGGCCAGGTGAGAAATGTCAGCTCCTGGCCAGTGTAGGCCACAGAGACAAAGGGTGCAGTGGACAGGGAACCCCTTGCCCAAGTCACACAGCAAGGGGTTAGTGGTGGGGCAAGTGTGGGACCCTGAGCCCTGTGGCCCCCAGACCCATTTGCTGCTGAACTTCAGGAGTGGAATTAGGAGTCTCTACACCCTGTAAACCCTTGACGAGCAGAGTCCTGCCAGGAGCCTCCAGGCTTGGTGGGATATGCGGTTGCCCTGGCATTGGGAACTAAGGCCAGAGGGAAGTTTGGCTCTGCAGGAAAGAATACTGAGAGCACCAGCTCCGGGGTCGCCAGACACTGGGAGCAGGAGCCATTGCTCAGAGGGGCACTGGCTCCTGATGTCAGCAGGCCGCTCTTGGGGACAGAAAGGCCATCTGACTTCACGGTGAAGAGAGCGTGCAGATGCCGGGCATGGTGGCTCACACTTGCAATCCCAGCACTTTGGGAGGCAGAGGTAAGAGGATTGCCCAAGCCCAGGGGTTTGAGGCTAGCCTGAGCAACTTGGCAAGGTTTCATCTCTATAATAAATCAAAAGATTAGACGGGCATGGTGGTACGTACGTGCCTGTAGTTCCAGCTACTTGGAAGACTGAGGTGGAAGGATCGCCAGAACCCAGTAGGTCGAGGCTGTGGTGTCTGTGAGCATGTCACTGCATTCCAGCCTGGGTGACAGAATGAGACTCCAACCCAAAAAAAAATTAAAAAGAGAGAGAGTGCACAAACTCCTTGTGGTCCTCCTGCCTGGGTTGCTATGTGGCCGTGGGCAGGTGCATCAACCTCTCTGGAACTCCATATCCTCAGTGGTGAAACAAGACAAACAGGGTGTGTTCTGTAGAGAATGGTTGGGAGGACTGCCTGAACTGATAGATGAGTACTGCTTAAAACAGAGCCTGTTGCCTGCACATGCTACAAATGTGCTAGCTGCTATTATTATTGCTGTTGTTATTACTGTGGCTTTCTGGCAAGGAGTGTAGGGAGGAGGCGTAGGGGAGGGCACGTTCTAGGAAGAGGTGGGACTCTGGGGCCGAGGAGTCCGATTGCAGGGTGGTCCAGCATGTCACTGCCTCCTGCCCCCTTAGATGGGGTGAGCAGTGACCCAGAATAACCCTGGTGGGGAACAAGGAGCCCACAGGGATGCCGGGTGCTACAAAGAACACGCAGCTCATGTGCACCCACTGGGTCCCTCCAGGCCTCCTGGGCCAAGCAGGGAGTGACGCTGGTGACGGAGCAGGGCAGAGACAAAGATGGGGCCATGTCGTATGTGACATCCTCCACCCACATAGTGGGTGGTCAGAGCAGTGCAACCACAGAGGAGTTGTGAAGCATGGTGGTGAGCACCCAATCCACAAAGGCATGCAAGCCTCGGAGCTGGGTATAGGGGAGAGGCTCCAGGACCAGGTGACCCGCACCTACGATGATCACACAGACATCTGTGCCTCAGTTTCTCCACCTGTGGATAGAGTGATACTGGCAGCCCCCGACCGGCAGGATTGCCGTGGGGATTGTTCCCATGTGCACAGCCTGGGCAGAGCGCTGGCGTGCAGGGACACCAGCCGGGAGGACGATGTCCCGTGCTTGGAGTGTCCCGAACGGACAGCGATTTAGGCCTCAAGTGGAGCCAAGCTCCGTCCCTTCACTGGGAGCTCAGGGAGGAGGCTGGGGGCGGGGAACGGACGCTCAGCTCAGCCACATTAGTTTGTTCCCGGATCTCAACGATCGTTCCTAGACCACAGGGCGGCTTTATGGAGTGGAAAAAATCCATTAAGGTTTTTAAAGCAAAGCTCAAGACATAATCACCCCATTGTCAGGGGCTTCCCACTTGGGCTGTCGGGGCCAAGGCTCGAAGGCCCCTCCGTACCGCCCTGGCCTGGCTGGGATGGGGTGAGGTGGGGGGAGCGCCTCTAGGCAACTGAGCCAGCTAAGCCCCACCCCCACGTCAGCCACACGTGGACCCGGCCTCTCCTACTCAGCCATTCCCCACCAGAGTGACTTTTCAAAACATGGGCCTGACAGTGGCTGTCTTCTGCCTGGAATCTCCAGTGGCTCACGGTCACTCCCTGGCCATCCTCCCTGACTCCCAGGCTGAAGCACAGGTCCCAGCCAGGCAGCCTCTTCCCAGCAGGTCACCTAACCTCTCTGAACCTCAGTGTCCTCGTCTGTAAAACGGGTGTGGAAGTAACAGCTGCCTGGAGGGGTGGCTAAGACAGTAACAGAAGATGCAAGGGATGGACTCTGTGCGTGCCTGGCACTCCCGCCCACCCTGTCCCCAGCTTTCTCACTGGCCACACTTGCAATTTCCTGTCCTTTCCCTGTCATGCGTCTACGGCTTTGCAGATACTGTTCCCCCCACTCCTGCCTTGACTGACTTATAAGTTTCAGTCCAGGGCACCCTCTTCTGGGAAGCTCTGCCTGATTGCCTAGGGTATCCCCGGGCCTCCCCAGCACCCCGTGGCGCGCACAGGGTTGGCACCGGATGTTGACTTTCCTGCCTCCCTGCAGACGATAACCCTCTCCAGGGCAGGGCCCATGTGTGGGTCCCCAGTGCCTGACGCAGGCACTGGCCCTGTCACTGAAGGCTGGTTGATCTGGATTGGTGTCTGGAAGCTTCTAACACAGCTGTGGGCAATCCAAATCCTTGCCGGCCCTCAGGTCTGTTCGTGGTCCAGCATTCAAGGCCTCCTGCAGGTGAGCGAAGAAGCTCTTCCAGGCCCCCGGCTCCCTCTCCCTAGGCCGACTTTGGTTCCATCCTATTCCATCCATCTCCTTCCTACCCAAGCCATTGCTCAGGGCCGGTGCCTCCTCCCAGAGGCCTTCTCCCCCGTTCTGTCCCTTCCCTTGTGCCTGTAGACATTCTACCTGGGCTTCAGGACCTTTTGAATTCCACCTCGTCCGTGATGTTCCTCATCTCAGTTCTGAGTTTCTCTCCCTCCTCTCAACCCTCTTGACCCCAGACCCAAGCTCCAGCCCCAGCAGAAACACCTGGCCCTCACAGAGAGTAGCCGTTGGACATACAGTCTTGGAGGGAGGCGGGCAGGCGAGAGGCAGGCAGTGAGCAGAGCCCGGCTGCCAGGACGCCCCACCCCCCACGGCCCACGGAGGCACCCTGATGTCCCGGAGCAGGGGCTTAGAGCTGAAGGGACCCATCTGGGGTCACATGCGGAAGAGTTGGAGAGCCAGGATTTGAACTCGGCTCCGTGCAGCCAGAAGGCTTCCTCTTTCTGTTCCCACCCTTCCTGGTGCTCTAGCCACCTCCCCGACTCTAGCACTCTTGGCTATGGATGGTATGTGCCAGCTAGGATGGGGGTGAGGAGTCTCAGAGCCCCTGGGAGTCATAAAGTGCAATTGCCTTGAATTAATGGGGAGGGAACTGCCTCCCTTCCTAATTGCCCTAATTCCCGGTGTTTACAAACTGCTGATTTCCCCGGACTCCGGGCTGGTATGTTGGCAGAGTATTAAAAAACCCCTAGTTTCTGCTGAGATCCCAATGGGGCGGCTTCTCTGAGGGGTCAGGTATGAAGCTGACAGAAGGGTAAGAATAATCAGAGATGCAAAAGCTGGGAGGAGTCTTCTGGAAACTTCTAGAAACCTGGAGATGGCCAACAGCTGGTTTTGAGGAAAAGCTAGGAGGTCCAAGTGGCTGGTGGGGCAGGGGAG
>CAUYQG010224526.1:0-18221 GCA_963574415.1 Tarsius wallacei | reverse complement strand
CTGCGGTGGCCGGAAGCGGCCACTGCACTCCAGTCTGGGCGATGGAGTGAGACGCCAAATCAAAAAAAAAAAAAAAAAAAAAAAAGAGTGATGGTGCCCAGCACACTGTAAAAACAGACAAACAGAAGTCTTACTGCTATGGTATTCCAAGGCTTTCAGCTCTATCTCCTCAATTTAAGGAGTTTGTCAGCTATTTATGGATTCCCCAACTACGAGGGTTAATTTTATGTGTCAACATGACTAGGCTATGGTACCCAGTTGTTCGATCAAAATCTAGCATAGATATTCCTGTGAAGATATTTTGTAGATGTGATAAACATTTGCAGTTGACTTGAAGCAAAGGACATTGCTCTCATTAATGAGGGTGGGCCTCATCCAATCAGTAGAAGACACTGAAGACAAAACTGAAGCTTTCAGAGAAGGAATTCTGCCTCAAGACCCTAACATAAAAATCCTGCCTGAGTTTCATCCTGCCAGCTGGTCTTACAGATTTCAGACTTGTAAGCCCTCTTCTCCACAATGGAGATACACACACATACATATATACATTTACTTATCTGTGTATTATATATTTATACTTATTATATAATACATATTAATATTTATATATTATAATATATAAATATTTCTTCATTCTGTTCATCTGTAGAACCCTAACTGATAAACTGTACCTCATCTGTCAGGATTCCTGTTTTTGTCGTCTTGTGTCATTTTGAAATCTATTGTTTCACAGATATCACCACTGTTTGTTTCAGATGAGAAGGTAAATCTGCTTCTTATTACTCCTTCTTGCTAGAATTGGAAGTTGTTAGTAAAGTTTTTGTTTATCATTCTTCCTAAGACAACTTCACTCTCTTTGGACCAAGCTGATATTTAAATCTAGCTGATTTCATTTTTCAAAAAAATGTGCTATTGACTTTCACTTCATGGATAGGGTTCTAAGTCACTCTTAGTTTCTGTGTGCTCCCAAATATTGCTTTTCTGATTACCCTACAACCTCAGCTTACATCAGTCAAATCCATAGTCTCCTAATTCCAGTGTCCCCTGGTCCCCAGTCTGGGGTAAGCTTTTCTCTTGGTATGGGGTGGAGAGAGAAGATGGACAGGTAGATAGGTCCACATCTCAAAATGAAGTTAATAACTGATTATCAGGAATTACAAAGTTGGACTGACAGTTATAACCTTCTTCACTTTTATACACATCTACCACCAATGAGTGGCATTCATCTTAGGGCATATATAGGTGAATGAAAGAGTGCCTGGAATACAAATATTTGTCCTCTGGAACTCATGTTGAAATTTAATCACCAATACAGCAGTGTTATGAGATGGGGCTTTTAAGAGGTGATTGGATCATGTGGGCTATGCCTCATGAATGTATTAATCCATTAATGAATTATCACAGGAGTGGAAGTAGTAAGAAGCTTTGTAAGAAGAGGAAAAGAGCTGAGCTTGTATGCTTGCCTCTCAGCCCTCTTATTATGTGATGCCGTGCCCCATTTCGGGACTCTGCAGACAGTCTCCAACAGCAAGAAGGTCCTCACCAGATGTGAACCCTTTACCTCAGACCACTCACTCTCCAGTACTCCTTATTACTTACTCCAGTAAGAAATAAATGTTGTTTCTTATAAACCATCCAGTTTCAGGTCTGTTACAAACAACAGAAAGTGAACTAAAACAAATACCGTGTGTTATGTCTGGAATTAACTCAAAAACTCACAGTGTCTGTTCAGGTAGTTCATTTCAGTCTGTGTTCCAATGTCTTAATGTCATCTTTATTTTTATATACTTTTACAAGGAGGATATCTATGATAATCTATATAATTTATCTATCTTTATATATTTAAATATTGAAAGGAAGGATTATAACTTCCATTTGAAAAAGTAATTCACTTGCATTTCAGCAGAGAGTCTTGGGAGAAACCTAAGAACTGAACAGAAAGGAAGGGAAAAAGAGACCTATCGAAACTGCAGAACAGGGAATAGCATACTATAGGCAAATTCTGAAATGTGTTGTTTGAAGTTTTTAGAGGCTTTTGGGTTTCTACGTAAATATGTTTTGTTTGACATTGGTAGTCCTGCTAGATTGCATTACTCTGTTTGTCCAATATGTTAAACTGTCTAATGGCTTCAATTCTCCTCCGCTACTTAAGGGTTAATTGTTTAGTATGTCATGGCATGCCTAAGAGTGCGAAATTACTTATCCACACTGTGGTAGTTATCAGTTTCCCAGTAACTTTTCAAGGGCCAGATATTGAGGTCAGTTTTGAATAACTGGAGGAAATGAAAGCAAGTAAGGAGAGGAATTCTGGGTCAGACCTTACATATAAAAATGTATTTCACTGAGAAAACATGAAGATAGAAGCAACTACAAGCATTTATGGGATGTCTAGAAAACTACTATAGGGTAACCCTAAGGTCAATAGAATGCATTAGAATATCTGCTTCTTGTGAAAAAATAAAATAAGTGTTTTGTCAGAAAAAGAAGACACAAGGCCAAACTTTGCATGCAGTATTTTAAAGAGCTGTGATTCATTTAAACCATTTTTCAAGTCTCTGTTTGCAAGGCAAAAAACAGTTTGATTAAATTTAAATGCAAGTTTATTTTATCTTTCATATTTGTTTCATAAGAAATGTATGATGGCAATATGTTCAGGGTATTTTACAAGCTCTTTGGATATGCTCCTGTTTATAATAAAAGGAGTATTAAGTGCAATAAATGGATTCAGTATATTGATATCATTTGAATGATACTGAAAGCACAATTTGTGCTTGTTTTCAACTTAATCATTTTCTGCATTTGCTATAATAATTCATATGGCTGTATCTATGATACAGCAATGCTGAATATGTGTTCAAAAATAACCTCAAATATAACTTTGCATTTATAGAAAAATTTGATGTTTGATGATGATTCATTTCATTAATTGCAAAGATAAGTAGAACATTTGATGCATATATATTAGGCTTTAAAACGTTCCCCCCAAAAGTCTATGTGAAATCTCAAAATGTGACCTCATTTAGAAACAGGGTATTCCAGAAATAATTAGTTAAGATAAAGTAAACTGGTTTAGGGGACCTGAATCTAGAAATTATTCTAAAAAGAATATGTAGAAATGCACACAGGAAAGGAGGATACACAGAGATACACACAAGGAAGGAGGCCAGGTGATAACAGAGACAAAGATTGGAGAAGGTCTACCACAAGCCAAGAAACACAAAGGTTGCCGGCAACCGCCAGAAGGTAGAAGAGATTATTGGATTGGATATTCTTCCAGAAACTTCTAAAGGATTCAGCCCTGCTGTCACTTTGATTTCAGACTCCTGAACCTCTGAAATATGAGATAATAAAATTTTGTTATTTTATGCTTCCCAGTTTGTAGTCTTATGTTATGGAAGCCCAAATAAACTGATACAGCATATTCTGAATACATTTGAAAATCAAGTAACTTGACTCTACCTCCATTATTTCCCATAAACTTTGTGTAATCTAATTTTACAATAAAGATAATATACTGAATTTTAAAAACCTCCTCAAGCTACATAATAGTTTTCCCTCAGATAACTTTACTCATTATCGTTTTCTTCTAATAAATATATATATATATAGTACAGGGCCATGTATAATGTGATTGCTAAGTCAGTTTCTTTTAGTGTCTCACTCTTAAGATAGGAGACCTTATCTTCCAAATGTACAATTTCAACGCATTGTGTGTGGTGGTACATTTCCCAGCACCCCCAGGAGGACAAAACACTCATTGCCCAACTTACTAAAGGGTTGATCACAGGCAGTTCTCACGCAAGATCCTCTCTGTGGCTTTCCTTGGCTAAAGAGAGCCACTTTGCTTCAAGACATCATGACTCCTTTTTTGGGAAAGCCCACTGTACAATATAGTGGATAAAAGTCAGCTTGTTGGTCCATACTGGTGTCTTCCCAGCTTTAACTACCCAAGATGTGTGCGTCCCAATACATTTATTATACACAGACATTGCTTTCATAGTTTGCTTTCCCAGAAACCCAACTGAGTATCAGAAGTATCTTCATGTCCTATCTAAGCTACTTATTCTACATTTAGACAGAGGTAATCAAGGTTCCTTTTGGAATTTTCTCGCTTACAAAAATGAGAAGGTTTTACTCATTGATTATTTGGTCTAGCTCTAAGCTACTGTGCAATTCTATAGCTAGCCTACATATTTCTTCCCAAATAATATGAGCCCAAACATAACGACATATATTCACTATGACATGGCAGAAGTCACACTGAAGATATTTAAATATCATAGCATTACATATTTTCTGATCCATAAACTATGCAGTACTTAGTTTTTCTTTGTAAAGTAAAGAGAAACCAGGTGAAGAAAGGGATTAAACATCAGAGACATGAGACATAATGAGAGAGACATAGAGACACAGAGAGGAAGAAAGACTATGTTTTGAAAGGAAAAAATAATTTTTAATCACTGAATTTTAATGCTATGATCAAACTTTTGTAACTCTCCTCAGCAGCAGACAGTATCAGCACATGACTGGTAAGTAATTCACCTAAAAGAAAGCTTACTTTTCTTTCTAGTCTTCCCATTCCAGTGTGAAAATAATACAAACAAAATGGAGAAGAAAAACATAAGGGAACTTATTGCTTGCACCCTTCCTTTTGTACTGGTAAGCTAGAAGAACCTAAATCAATACAAACACAATACAAAGGCACAAATAATAAAAGGGAAACTGCATTTTGAAAGTGATGATCTCAACTTTTCCTTCTAATTTGTTGCAAATTCCCTCAGAACAGACTTTTCGGCAAGTGAAGTAATTTGCCTGGTGCAATCCTGGTGCTTAAGGAAATAACCCTCTCTGGATGATATTTATATAACAAGTCTTCCACCCATAATTAGCTTTGGGATGCCATCTTAAAGGTGACCTTGATTTATTTAGCTGATTAGTCAGTAGATACATGATGGAGTTAAATATGCTAAAGATTGACCAGAAAAGGAAACTTTTAATGTTCCAAACAGGGTCATTAGTGATATTACTGAATAAAATTAAACTGAAGGACAATCTCAAGAAACCTTTTATTTTTTTAATTCGAATAGCATACCCCTGGGAAAGTTAATAGCTAGTATAAATCGGTGCCTATTTCCTTTATTTCATTTGCTTTATCTGGCTTACATAGATAACAGATGATTACATTGAATATAAATTAGAAGCACTGCCTGTTTTCTAAACTTGAATCTTACAAAAACAAATGCATAGACCTTTATACATTCAAGGAGAATTTTTATGGACATTCAATAATACTGTTTAAAAGTTGGGCTTTTTAATAGTCAATAATAGAACCGAAACATTTTTTCAGTGTGGAATGACAGCAGTGAATGTATGATTCAGTCATCGATTTCTATTTTAATTTGTGAATAATCACTCCAGATGATGACGTGTGGCTTAAGATTTTCATTGGGAAAGACAGCATAATACGAGGAGATACTTCCCCACATAATAGGATAGTGTGCACTGTCATGCGCTGTTCCCCAAATGAAGACTCTGTGAAGCCCTTGAGTAAATGTTATAGAGAGGTCAGATATTGTTGATTCTCACCCAGACTGCCAAGTACTAAAGAACACAGTCTTCTGAGTCTTACCCTATTATTTTGATTGAAAAATAATTAAGCTGACTTGCCTTCTCTTAAGATTCATTTAAGAAGCAAATCAGATACATGTGAAAACAAGCTAAAAAATGTACACAATACATAAAGGTACTTCAGAGATGTTATTCTTTCATATCCAAGTCTGACTTTATCTTGCTTTTCTAAGAAACAAAATGGATCCTTATGATAATGACACTCTGTTGCTTCTTGTTAAAATAAATTAAACAAACCCCAGATGTTCAAATATTCCTTATGGCTAGAACATGTGGAGTGGAAAATCACCTTTAAATAGCTTGTAATAAATATTCAGGAAAACTGGAGATTAGAAAGTTCAATGATAGATCCAGTGAAACAATGATAAATTCAGCAAGACATATTCTATAATCATGGTCAGAAGACTCAATATTGTTAAAATACCATTTCTACCAAATTGATGTCTGGATTTCACTAGAATCCCTATCAAAATTCCTGAAAGATTTGTTTGTAGAAATTGAAAGTTGATCCAACAAATTTATATATATATGAAAGCTACTTGAAGCCAAAAGTTTTAGAAAAAATGAAGAAAATTGTAGGAGTTATATTACCTAATTTCAAAACTCCCTATTAAAAATTAACACATAATATAGGTGAAAGAATAGGTCAGTGGAACAGGAATGAGAGTCCAGAAATTCACCTTTACATTAAAGGTCAATTGTTTTTTGGCAAAATTGCCGATACAAATAAATGGGGAAAAGACTGTTCTTTCAATAAATGATGACAGAACAATTGCATATCCACATGAAAAAGGAGAAGAAGGAAAACGAGGAGAAACTTCACTTTTACCTTTTCATACTATACACAAACTACAGTCAAAATGTATTACTGACCAAAATGTAAGAACCAATGATATTCAGCTTCTAGAAGAAAACATGAGAGAAAATCTATATATCCTTGATGTGACTCCAAATACATAATCTATAAAATTTCAAAAAAAGTGAATTTTATTTTAATAAAATTAAAACAGTTTGTGCTTTAAAAAGAGACCATTAAGAAAATGGAAATGCCAAGACACAGACTGGGAGAAAACATTTCCAAATCATATATATAATTAAATATTTGTAGCCAAAGCATGTTAAGAACTCTTGCTTCTCAGTCAAACAAACAGCTTTATTTAAAAATGGATGAAATATGTTTTTAACAAAGAAGACATATGCATAGATAATAAGCACATTAAAAGTCATTAACATTGTTAATCATTTTGGTAATGAAAATTATAACCACAATGGGGTACCACCATCTATCACTAGAATGGCTGTAATTCAAAAGACAGATAATACCGAGTAAATACAGAGAAACTAATTATCTTACATTGATGAAAGGGGTGTAAAATGTTGTAACCTATTTGGAAAACAGTTTGATGGTTTTTTCAAAAGTTAAACATAAACTTGCCATAGAATGTGGTAATTTTTCTCCTAAGAATCTACTCAGTGAAAAATATAAATCTCCATGAAGATTTGTACATAAGAATATGTTGCAGAACCAATAATAACCAAAATATGGCAGCATTCCAAATGTCTACCAACTGTTGAATCCATCAACAAAATGTGATATAGCCACACTATAGAATCCTATTCACAATAAAATGAAATGAATGTATCACTGACATGCTCTATGACATGGGTGAAGCCAAAATATACTAAGCCAGGTGTTGGCGGACTTCTTAAAAGACCAGAGAGTAAACATTTTAGGTATTACAGGCTATAGCTATTTTTTTTTCTGCAAAAGCAGCCATAGACAATGTGGAAACACATAGGCATGGTTGTGTTCCAAAAAGACTTCATTTACAACAGCAGGCTGGTCACCTGCTGACCATAATTTGTTGACATCTGCCCGAAGTAAAAAAACTAAAAAATACAAAATCTACATATTATTTTATTCCATTTATATTAAATATTCATAAAAAGCATATTTACAGTGACAGAAAACAGTGGTATCTGAGATGTGAGAACCAAGAATGACTGAAAATGGGTTTGGGGAAACTTTTTAGGAGTTATGAAAATGTCAAAAACCTGAAATGTGGAGATTCTGGCACAACTATATAAATTTACTAAATATATCTAGTTGTCCACCTAAAATAGGTAAATTTTATGTTTGTAATTTATACCTCAATTAAGTTGCACTGAATAAACAAAAAAAGCCTAAATAAAACAAGTAAATTATTCAACTCCTAAAATTGGAAAATGACAAGGTAAAAAATATCTACCACAAATGCCTTTAATGCCCATTTTTATTGTTGAAAAATGGCAGTTATTCTGAAAATAAACCTCATAAGCACATGACTGAAGATGAAGGTGAGATTCAGAAAATCTTTCTGCTCCCTGCCTAATTGAGTTTTCTGCTTCTGAACAATTCTTTCCACAGTCCTTCCATAACCAGCGGGATTGAGGCCAGGCTTTGCTGATGTCTGTTGTCACTCATGTTGCAGAATAATCAGCACAGGCAGAAAACCTTGGTCTTTTCACAGAAAAAAACATGATGCAAGGTGAATGAGTAGGTGTTGAAAACAGTTAAATGACTAGGATTCAAAATTTTGATTACTGCATGTAAAACTAGTGGTTGAAGTATCATTCTGTTTTGAAAGCTTAGAGATATGTTTATAATATATGCTTTCGATATAAATTTGGAAGTTCTAAAAACATAAAGTTGAGAGAGGTTAGTAAATAGTAAATATAGCAAATTTTATATTATAATATGAATGTCATAAAGGCTCTTACAGTTTTGGACATAGTAGACTTATTTTCTCATAGAAATGAAAAAATAAAGGATTCTTCTCAAATTATATGAAACTACACCTAGTCCAAGACATTTTATTGTGTTCTGGGTATCATAGCAAAAATGAAATAGATCAGAGGGGAATAAAATACTCACATATCTAGATGGAATTGTAAGTGTTTGAAATGGACAGTATGGTGATAAGTCAAACTTATGTATGCTTTGACATAGTATGAGATTCAACTATAAAACATTTGGTTGAATTGTGATTAGCCGGAAAGATTATTAGGCTTGAAAAAGAGTGAGCAGTTTTCATGCAAGAAATTTGTAACAATTAGAACCATCTAAAGATCAAATGTATTGACTCTAAATATAATGGGTTTTCTAACACTAGACGTGTAGAATTAGTAATTTACTCAGCATTGCAGGCACTGTAGAGAAACAGAGATAAATACCACTCCTTGACCCAAAGACACGCCCAGACAATGCTGCAGTTGGCAAGTTAAAAGACAATTATTATGAGCAATGGTGTGAGTTCAGAACAAAGTGTGCCAGTGAGGGCCCTTAGGAATTGTACAAAATGGAGACCTGGAAATCAGGGAGAGAGTTGTAAAACAGGTTACCACAGAGCTCATTTTTAAAGAATTAAAATTAATAATATCTACCCAAACAAAGATAGGAGGATGGGATGCTACAGCTAAAGACAGCTGCAAAGAGACAGAGACATTCAAATTTACTATGCAATATGCATCCAACTGTGTAGATGCTGGAAGTACAACAGGGCATAAACAATATGCATGTAAGTCATGTACGTACAGTGTGTCTGAGAATAGGTGCTAAATAAGAAATAAAGCAGGAATGAGACATGGCAAATGGAGTGAAGGAAAGGGTTGCGATTTTGAGTAGAGTGAACGGGGAAGGTCTCACTGAGAAGGTGTTGTTGGGTAAAGACCTAAAGGAAACAAACACCTTAGAGGCGGAAGCCACAACAATGCACAGCCCTGAGCCAGAGTGTGCCAGATATTTCCAGAGTGAACCATTCAGTGGCCAGACGAGGGATGAAGGGCAGTCTCTGGAGACAATTATTTGATCTAGGAAGACAGTTGTGTCCATCTTCTGTAACATTTGAGAAAATGGAAGAAAGCAATGCTGTGGGGGAGCTTTAGTACAGCCAGAACATTCAGCAAGATGGTGAGTTGCAAGAGGTGAAGCTTGGGAGGCAGGCCATAGGTTGGTCCTGCAGGCCTCAGCACTGGATGGCCATGTGACCAGGTTGCTCAGAACATCCCCAGCAACTCCAGCTGTCCTGGAGCAATTCTTCAGCGTTCCCCATTTTATCCAAAAAATGTCCTGGCTTAGAAACTAAATTTTGCAGGGACTAAATTTTAAATACTGTGACTTCACCGTTGGCCTTAGAAATGACATTTTAGGCATCCCCATCACTTCATAAAGGCTAATTAAGATTTAAAAAAATTATTAGCAAGGCCCAAACTGTAAAAACACCCCTTATCCCCTTATTAGGCAATACTTGTTAAGCCACCCTTATTGTAACCACAAAGCTAAGCAACTCTTATCCTGACCACAAGGACCCTTCCTTAGCTAACCTCTGCCATGAGATAAACTCTAAAATGTTTCCCACCTGAAATAACTGAGGCACACCTCCCACTGGTAACTATAATGGCCCTTAGGCTGTAAGCAGAGTTGGGCTCCAGTCTCACCTGGTGACCCTCTCCTGCAGGTTTTTCTTCAGGATAACCCTGTGTTGCTGTCCAGCTGTCCACCTCTCGTCTTCTTTCTGGATTACAGGCTGAGCCACCAAGCCCGGTGTCCATTTTCTTGACCTCACATTTGGTGCTGCAACCCACAAATGGGATCTAGGTCCCACAGTAAAACTCCTAAATAATTCCCATGACTAGCCCCATTCATATTTTCTGTCTCTCTGTCTCTCTCTCTCTCCTCCTCCCTCCCTCCCTTCCTCTCTCTCTCTCTCCCTGGTTCTCCTTTCCTTTAACTCAGGGGGTTCCAGCAGAGCCCCCTCCATTGCCCAACACTTCATCCAACACCCATCACCAGCCAGGGGGTGTGTCTTCCTACCCCAAAACCGGATTACTCTCTTTCACAGATTTCTGCTGAAAACCCTGGCAACGTGTGAGAGGTCTCCTCGGTCACCAATGGGTGGCCCTGGCCGTTGCTTCAAGGGGTCGCCCTTGAAATGGCTTTCACACTAACTCACAGGAATAGTTAAGTCTGTGGGAATGCCCCATCTCTCCACTGTTCCTCCAATTCCTGAGATTTGGATTATTCACCCTTTTAAATTTCCTCACTATGGGTCAGGCCCCCTCTAAACTTCCCCGATCTCACACTAAGACCAAAAAAAATTGGATCTCACACTAAGACCAAAATGCCTTATTTTCTTCTGTAATTTGGTCTGGCCCCAATATCAATTGGACAATGGCAACCGCTGGCCTGAAAACGGAACCTTTGACTTCCGAATTCTCAGTGACCTCCATCATTTTCTACAGCATAATGGAAAATGGTCCGAGGCTCCCTATGCCCAAGCGTTCCTCTACTCCAATTTAATCCACCCCTTTGCCAATCTTGTCATTTCTATCAAATTCTCCTGCTAAACAAAAACCCCAAACCCCTGCCACCCCAATTCTTCCTGTCAAATAGTCATCACCTGACTTCAACAACACTGACACACCCCTACCCTCTCCCTCAATTGCTCCAACTGCCTTCTTGGCCTACGACTCCCCCACCCCACAACCACCCTCTGGGTCTCCACCCCCTACTCACAAACTTTTCCTTCCATCCTCTCTCTCCCTCGAACCCCCTCTGGTACCCGATGTCGCCCATCTCCTGGCCACCCCCAAATCCAACTCCTGTCCTTCCTCTCAGAGAGGTGGCTGGGGCTGAGTGCACAGGGGAGTTTATGTTCCTTTCTCCCGGGGCGACCTCTCTCAAATTAAAGGTCAGCTAGGCTTCTTCACCTCTGACCCTGCTACTCACTGTATTGCCTAGTCCTGTGATCTAACCTGGCATGACCTGTATGCCATCTTTTCCTCTTCCCTTTCCCCAGAGGAGAAGGAATGCATGTGGGCAGCAGCTCAATCCCACGCTGACACCCTCCGCCAACAGAATCCAGCCCATGTTCCTCCAGGCACCACACTAGTGCCCCTGGCAGAGGTCTCCTGGGACTGCCAAATTAACTCCCCACATAGACCAAGAAAAGGGCCACGTGACAACTTGCCTACTAGCTAGAATGAATAGAACAGCCCTAAAAGAGTCAATTATTAAAAAATCAAGAAAATTACCCAGGGTTCCAATGAAAACCCCGCCCTTTTCTTCTCTGCCTTTCAGAGGCCATGTTTAATCATGCTACTTTCACTCCAAATTCTGATGAAGGCAATATTTAAGTACACCTTCACTTCATCTCTCAGTCAGCCCCTTACATATGCAAAATGCTGCAAAAGTTAGAGGATGCTCCCAGATCTCATGTCAAGATCTTATTAAAACTGCCTTTAAAGTTCTTAACAATAGAGAAGAGGAGCAAAAGGCCCCCAAATTAAAAGGAAAACAGGCCAAATATCAACCACAGGCAGCCGCTGCATGACAGAGCTCCAATGGCTCTGAGAAAACCCCCTACCCTCAAAAAACACCCCGACGACCTCTGGGACCATGCTTCAGATGTGGCCAATCAGGACACTGGGCAAAAGCATGCCCAAATTCCGGGCTACCTTCTAAGCCATGTCCTACTTGTGGGAAAAAAGGGCACTGGAAGTCAGATTGCAATCAGTGAGACTCTCCCTCCCGTTCAGTCCCTTTTGACCCTCCCAGGCTTTCTAATCCACAATCACATCTGTCTGACATCCTACAGAAGACTGATAGAGCCTAGGGCTCACTGCTTCCACCGTCATCACCACCTCGGAACCCAGGGTAACACTGCCTGTGTTTGGTAAGCCCATCTCTTTCTTACTGGACACGGGGGCTTCATATTCGGTTCTGCCAGAATATGCAGGACCCCTCCTTAACTCTTCCATCTCTATTGTAGGAGTAAGCGGAATCCCCTCCGCTCCTGAAATAACCACGCCACTAATTTGCAATCTATTAAACAAACCCTTCACTCATTCCTTTCTAGTCAGCCCACCATTCCCCATACTCATCTTAGGAAGGGGCATTTTAACCAGATTTCATGCGTCCATACAATTCACCCATCAAACCCCTGGCAATTTTACCCCCTTCATTTTACATTGCTGCCCAGACACCTCTCCTCCCTCCTCTATAGCATCTCTTTCCTCCCTCTTTCCCCTTTGCAAATCCTACAGCTTGAGACATTTCCACACCTAGTGGTATGCGCAATCATGCCCCCATCACAGTCAATTTGCAAAATATCTTGTCCTACCTTAACCAACCCAAATATCCTTTAAGTCCATCTGGCTTACAGGGACTCAAACCCATTGTCTGTAAATCTCTCCAGGCAAACATCCCAAAGCCAACCAACCCTCCTCACAACACCCCCATACTGTCCGTTAAAAAAACAGACAACTCATACAGACTCATCCAAGACCTGCATATTATCAATCAGGGCGTCATCCTCATTCACTTCATTGTTCCAAACCCCTGAACCCAGGTCTCACACATTCCAACTAACACCACACACATCTCTGTCCTAGACTTAAAGGACACCATTCCGCTTATCACAGCCGGCCAAAACCTTTTCACTTTCACCTGGACAAACCCTGATACACAAAACTCTACCCAATTAACCAGGATGGTCTTGCCACAAGGTCTCAGGGACAGTCCCTTCTTTTTGGGTAAGTCCTTTCTCAAGACCTGTCTAACCTTAGCTTAGCTCCCGGTACCCTTCTGCAGTATGTCAGTGATCTTCTCCTCTGTAGTCCTTCATGAAATCTTTGCAGTCAACATACCTCTCAATTACTCAACTTTCTTGGAGTGTGTGGATATCGAGTCTCTCCTACCAAAGACAAAATTGCCAAAATGGAAATAACCTATCTTGGGCTCACTATAATTCCTACAACCTGAGTCATTCCTACACACAGAAAGCACCACATCCAGGACATGCCTGTACCTGCCACCAAAAAGGACTACTTCCTTTCTTTCTGAGACCTCACAGGATATTTCTGCTTATGGATACACAATTTTTACCTATTAGCTAAGCTTCTTTGTCTAGCTTCACTAGGCCCTAGCCTTGAACTTTTAAATCCCACACACCTCATTAATTCACATTTTTACAAATGGAAGAAAGCCCTCTGGAAGTCTTCAACCCTGAGATTGCCAAACCTTACCAAACTCTTTGCCTTCTACGTCCACACAGAACACAATGTCACCCTTGGACTTTTGTGGCAGTCCGATGGCAACCCCTCACAAGCCAGTTGTCCAACCCTTCCAACACATTTCTGAAACTCCCCTCAAGTCCACACCAAACTGGCTCATAGATGGCAGTTCTTACAAAAACCCCAGCCCCGAAACTGGTGACCCCATCATTGCTGAAAACAAGCCTCTGGAGGCTCATGCTTTTCTCCCAACAGGCATACAATTTCCCAACAGGCAGAATTAACCGCCCTCACACAAGCGCTCACTCTAGCCTAAAACAAAACAGTGAACATCTACACAGACTCAAAGTATGTTTACCATGTCCTCCACTCTCATGCTGCCACATGGCAGGAAAGAGAATTTCTTACCACCAAGCAGACCCCAACATTAATGGAAAGCTTATCCACAAATTATTACAGGCTACCAAATTCTCGCAAGCCATAGCAGTTATGCATGGCAAGGGCTATCGAAAGGCCACAGATCTAATCTCACAAGGAAATTCTCTTGCTAATTTGGCAGCAAAAGCCACTGTCCTCAAACCGCCATCCCTACTGGCTATAGTCCCCACCTTATTACCTTCCTATGCCCCCAGAGAAGCTCAAACTCTCACCTCTGCCAAAACTTTAAAAAAGGAAGTTATCCCTACAGAATAAACTGGTTCTTCCTCAATCTCAAGAAAAAGACACTCTTTCACATAGGACACCGCCCCTTACTCAAACTGTTACAAACTCACATTCACTTCGCCCCATCTATGTCTTCCACCCTTGCGAATCTAAACCAAACCCGTCCCGTATGCAGTCAAACCTCCCTCCTTCTCTATCCACCAAGCAAGGGGACACCTTCTGGACCAAGACTGGCTTCACCCATATGTCCCTGTTAAATGGGTTTGGTATCACTTAACGATTGTAAACACCTTCATGAGATGGATAGAGGCCTTTCCTACCACCTCCAAGGAAATCTCAAGACATTGCCAAGGCTTTCCTAAAACACTTTATCCCATGATTTGGACTTCCTACCTCTATTCTGTCTGACGATGTACTGGCATTTGTTTTAGCCTTAACCAAACCAATAGCCAAAGGCCTGGGACTTAAATGGGCCCTCCACATCCCCTACTGGCCACAATCCTCTGGCAAAGTAGAGCGGGTCAAAACACTTTTAAAGCAGCTCCTAACAAAACTGACTCTTGAAGCTAAAATGGCTTAGCCCACCCTTCTGCCCCTAGTCCTAATGAAACTCCAAATCCTCCCTCAAAAGTCTCTCCAATCTAAGCCCATTTAAGCTCATGTACAGACAACCCTTTGTCCTACATAGTCTTCTTTCACTGGGACCCCCTCTCATTAAAGACATCTGGCCCACCCTACACATCACCTGACACTTACACGTCAAGAATATGCGGATGCCAACCTTCCTAAACCATATATCGGTGCCCCTACATCCTCCCCGGGCCTACAACCAGGAGAATGGGTATGAGTGGCAGACTCTAGCACTCCACGAACCCCTAAATGGAAAGAACCCCTCAAGTCATACTTACCACACCCACAGACGCCAAAATTACAGGTCTCATGCACTGGATACACAATTCAAAGTTAAAGGGGCCCCCAATCCTATAATTCACACGCCTCCACCCACACCAAAGCTTCCAAAATGTGTTTCATCTTTCACAAGGCCCACCTCTCTCCAGGTGACAAAAATTCCTGAATTTCCTGAGTCAGATGCTGACGACCCCTAAACAATCTTCAGTAACTCAATATACATGGATGTTCTTTTCATAATACTACCACTGTCACTGCTATAGTATTCACTTTAGCCTGCATTATAAGGCATTTTTGTCACACACTCACACAAAAAAAAACCCAGACTGTCACATCTCGTGGATGTTCTTACTCCCTTAAGCTAATGAAGCCCACCCTCAATAATTTCTTATACATCTTCTACCTCAACCTTGCCTTTTGTCCCCCTGACTGTTCCCTTATCTCAGTAGACAAACCACTCTCAGCAATTGCCAATCTTTGGTTACAGGGAATTCTGTATGATGTCTCCCCTGGCCCCATCACCTGGTACTCCTTCCCAATGTGCATTTTGTTTCGTGACCTCCTTACCACATCCTGAAGCTTAACCCTATCCCATACTGGCCTCTTATTTCTTAGCCTCCTTGTACATTGTATTCCCATTCACTCTGCCCTATAACAGCTGGGCTCCTTTCATCAATCTCACATGCAAGCTTTTAGACAAATTACATCCTCTACTCTCACCCAATTGCTGAATCTGTATGGCAACTCCAACAACGTTTTACAGCCATTCCAGTTAACTTAGCCACTGGAACCCAAACTAGCATAAGCTTACACATCACATACTGAGCAGAACCTTATTCAGTAAGCTTGCTTGCCTAAACACATTTCCCTCACAAACTATAAAATCCACCCCCACCATCTCACATCAAGCTGTCGCCTTTTAAAAAATAACGTCAGGGCTGCAACTAACTCAATCTCTACATCAACCAAAAACTCCTAAACTTTCACTGTGGTGACCCATCTCCTCTCTAACCCTATTAACCATTCCAGCACCTCTTTGTCTCAAAGGTTCATTTTCTAACCCCTCTCATGAATCTTTTCTGGGAACGCTCCCTCCCAAACTCCACAACTACACACTCATCCTCCCAGCCCCACATAATCACCCGTCCCTCACTATAAGCCACTCAATAGTTTCTGCCAATGCCTGGATAAACCCTCTGTGATTTTCTGGCCCCCTGCCCGTTGCTGCAGAGGTCTCCCAGTCTGCTCCCATCTTTTCCCTCTGTACACGCTGCCTACCATGCATAAATTTACAAGAAACTCCGTGGAGAAAATGTACAGGCACCCCAACTTGTGTATTTCTAAACTTCTCACAATTTTCAACTCCTCAATCAGCAGTTGTTGATAGCATCATTTTCTTCTTTTCTTCTTCTGTGTTCACTGCCTCTCCTACCAATATCTTCTATCAAGCCCTCCGGAGAGCCACCCTTGCAGGTAGCTATTCCAACTGGGAAAATGAAAAAAGTTGGCACCGTGGCTGTTATCAGGGTCCCACTTCCATCTTCTCATGGGTAGCCTCCATTCCCTATGACTTTTGCCTCTCTACCCCAGGAATCTTTTTGCTTGAGGGGCACTTCTTATCTCTGCCTACCCGCTAATTGGTCAGACCAGTCCCCAGACATCAATATTCTGCCTAATAATCAAATTATTCAGGTCTCTCTATTGGCTCCGATCTCTTCCTCTACAGCCAGAACCAGAAGAGCCACCCATCTTCTACCCCTGATGGCGGACTAGCCATTTCAATCGCCCAGGGAACAGAAGTTGCAGGCGTGGCCACTTCCACCTCACACTACCAACAACTGTCCATGGTCCTCTATGACACCTTAGAAGATATATATATATATATCTCCATAACCGGTATCCGAAGTCAAATAGGCTAACTGGCAGGGGTAGTGCTTCAAAATAGAAAGGGATTCGGCCTTCTAACAGCTGAAAAGGCGGGAACTACGTGTATACTTTGAGGAAGAATGCTGCTTTTATGACAATAAGTCAGACATTGCCTGCAGACTTCAAAACCGAGCGGCCAAACTCAGACGGCACACAGCCAACTCGAGGTGGGCCAGGTCATCCCTCTCTAAGTGGATGCCGTGGATAATCCCACTTTTAGTTCCCTTGTTCCTTCTTCTCTTTTACGAACTGCTGGACCATGTCCCTTTAACATTATTTTCCGATTTGTCTCCCCACGACTAAATGCCTTTGTGCAAGCCACCACTGAAAAGCATGTCTACAGCACCCTCCTGCTTCGCCAAAGCAGAGTTCGCAACCCTCATTACCTCATCCCAACCTCAGGTATGATGCCCACCTCAGCAGGAAGCAGCCGGATAAAAGCACAACGCCCCTTTTCCCACCCTTCACCCTTACAGGCCTGCCCTTCCTTTCCCTTATAAAACAAAGGCAGGAATGTTACCCTTAGAAACTGCATTTCAGGCATCCCCATCACTTCCTAAAGGCTAAGATAAAAAAAAAAAATTACTAGTAAGGCCCAAGTAAGAACGCCCTTTATCCCGTTATCAAGCGGCTCTTGTTAAGCCACACTTATTGCAACCGCAAGGCTGAGCAACTCTTATCCTGACCACGAGGCCCTTCCTGAGCTACCCATAGCCATGAGATGTTTGCCAAAGTTCTTCCCACCTGAATTAGCATAATGGCCCTTAAGCTGTAAGCGAAGTCGGGCTCCGGTCCCCTCTTGCGCCCCCTTCGCAGGCTTTTCTTCAGGGCAACCTCGTGTTGCCTTCGAGCGCCCGCCTCTCGTCTTACTTTTGTGTGTCCATTTTCTGGACCCAGCCACCGCCTCTTGAAGAAACATACGTGTTGTCGTCCTGGAATAAGGGGTGAGGAGGGGGTGGCACGCGGGCACAGCCCGGATGCAGCGCGCTCAGAGCCTGGCTGGAGGCCAAAGACCCTACCCCCTCCCCCCACCCCCCCCCCCA
>CAUYQG010224507.1:0-12474 GCA_963574415.1 Tarsius wallacei | reverse complement strand
GGGTTCAATACCCGCCTGGGCAAGCAAGACCTCATCTCTACAATAAATCAAAAAATTAGCCGGGTGTGGTAGCGCGCGCCTGTAGTTCCAGCTACTCGGAAGGCTGAGGCGGAAGGATCGCTGGAGCCCAGCAGGTCGAGGCTGCAGTAGCCGGGAGCGGCCACTGCACTCCAGTCTGGGCGACAGAGTGAGACTCCAACTCAAAAAAAAAAATAAATAAATAAATAAAATAGTACACATTTACAATAGCAACAAAACTGCAAAGTATATAGAAAACTAACACTCAAAATACAAAAATGTCTTTATTGACATAATTTTATAATTCTGATAAATTATATACATGATGATCT
The DNA here is from genome assembly GCA_963574415.1 of Tarsius wallacei. Classification (NCBI taxonomy): domain Eukaryota; kingdom Metazoa; phylum Chordata; class Mammalia; order Primates; family Tarsiidae; genus Tarsius; species Tarsius wallacei. The sequence continues at coordinate 12,124 of CAUYQG010224507.1, read as the reverse complement.
AGGTAAATAAAAAGATATTTCAGCTGATGGATGAAATAAGTTAATATTATAAATATTTACTTCTTTCTCAAATTATTGTATTGGTTCAAAAATTGAAAAATTCAATTCTATATGGATTTTGTTAGAAACTAAATCAAATTACTCTAAATTTATGTTGATGAAATAAAAGAACCAAATTACTTTTAACCTGAAAAAGAAATCAAATTAAAAAGACTTATGTTAGTAGTAAGCATATTATGTTACCAGTAGTAAGCATATGTTACCAGTAAGCATAAAAATGGTGTAACTGAAAAAGAAAAGCAAAGAATGAAGGGACTAGATAATGTAGGGACAGATCCAATAAATGCAACACCAAAATTAATAGATTAAAGAGAAAATACAGAAGTCTATCTCTATGACCTAATTAATACTTAAGTAAAAGTGATATATAATTTCTTAATTTTACATGAATAGAACACAGGATGATGCTAAGGCTGGGTGATGCTGAGTGAGGTATGCATATGCAAGAATTCTCATGCATTATCACTAAGAATGTTGTGGAAAGCAAGTTGGAACCACTTAATCAAAATATGCAGTCACATACTAAAAGTCTCAATAATTCTGCTCCCGGGATATATCAGATAAATATCCTTTAAAATTTCCATAATACATTATATCTGTGTGTTTACTTTTGCAAAAAATACCTATAGCTTTGGGAGTTAGGAAGCAAGAAGTAATTTGGAGAATGAATAGGTAAAATATTGTAACTATACAATATAAAGTTTTACAATAAATCTAGAGTAAACCAATTTAATGAACATGTAACAAAATGACTGATTCTCCAAAATGTATTGCTTAGAGAAAAGGAACAGATTATATAAAATATTTGTGTGAATCAAATAATGAATGAATACAAAAAATACCCATTTTCACAATTCTGTACATATATGTTGAAAAACATTTGAAAACTAGTATATACATTAAATATATTAAAATGTTTTTCTCAATCTATGAGTATGAAAGGAATGTGATACAGGGGAAAAAATCTTAAACAATACATAAGTCAAAGGTGGAACCTTGACTGCTTTGTCACTGCTTTGAATTCTTTTTCAGGTATTTTATAGATTTTTTCTATTGGGATTTGTTGTTAGAGCATTATTGTGTTCCTTTGAAGGCGTCATGTTTACTTGCTTTATCATGCATCTTGTGTCCTTAGATTGATATTGGCATACTGGTGTAGCAATCACTTTTTAATAATTTTATTGATTGGCTTTTTGGAGAAACTTTTTTCTGTAGGTGCTGTATTTTTCTGTATTGTGCTGGTAGGGTAGGGAGCATTGGTTTTGATTTTGAGTGGGTACAGTAGTGCCGTCTGTGTATGATTTCTTTAGTTGTAATCAGTGTCAGTAGTGTCTATGGGTTTCTCAGTGGTTAGGCTGTGGTTGTCAGTGAAGCCTGTGCTGAGGTTTTTCTGAGGACCTGGATGCCCATCAGGCTTGTCCTCAGGCACCAGCGGTGGTGTTGGCAAACCAGGCATGCCCATCCTTGGACTTCCAGGTGATTTGCTTGAGTGCCAGCAATGGCAGCATTTCTCAGAAAGGGTGAGCAAAATCTTGGGCTTCTGGGTGGCATGCATGGCATAAACAATGGCGGTAGTGGTGGTGGGCCAACCCTTGGACTCGCATATGACATGCACAGGTACCAGTAGTATAACAACAGACTGGGTGTGCCAGTATGTAGGCCTACCATTGGCATGTGATGGTGGATGCCAGTAGTGGTCGTGGGGGTAGACTAGTTGGGCCCCTCTTCAGGGATACGTGGTTCTGACAGTAGTGAGCAGTACATATTAATTTCTAGGCTTTTGATGATGCACTCAGGTACTGGGAGGGCCTGTGGTGGGCATGCCCAGCCTAATCTCAGTGCCCCAGTAGGTGTAGTAGACACATGCAGTGGCTGGTACGGTAGATCAAGTCCCAGGTCCCTGAATAACGTGAGTGGGTTTCTCAAGCAGGGTTACTGGCAGTGCATGCATGTTCTCAGTCTCAGGCACATATGCTGGCTGCTGCTGTGAAGTTCAAGGAGGATAATCTCCAAGCGACGTGATACAGTGGTTAGGCACCAATAGCAGCGATGGTCAGTGGAGTGGGCTTGTCCTCAGATTCTAGAAAGGCATTTAGGCAGGCTTCTCTCCCAGTGCTGTAAACACACTTGCAGGTATGTGGTGTCCCTGCGCTATGGGGGAGTAGGAGTTGTTGTCAGGGGCTGTGGTTCAGACAGAGAGTTCTGAGGCTCTGATAAATACTTGCTTTCCGCTCTCTTTGTCCTGGAAGCAGCGTCCCTCATGTACTACAATGACTATGTCCTAGAGGTATAAGAAAATGCATAGGCAAGAGTGCTGGGTACTCAGCCACACAACTGAAACCCAGCATCTTGACACTGTGCAGCTTTCTGGGTAGATGTACAGTGATGTCAGTGGGACTTCAGGAATGTGAAGATACAGGGGTTGTTGAGCTCCAGGACAGGATATAGTCTGGTGGAGGCTAGGTTCTCAAAATGGTGCCACGCTGCAGCAGTTTGGTTCTTGGTGGGGTGTGTGGTTCACAGTGTAAACTCCTTGTCTGAAACAATGTTGTTATGTAAACTGCAGACAGTTTTCTGTGATTGTCTCAGGGCCCATGAAGGCTGTAGGTCTGTGGCTGGCATTGCAGGAGTCTACTGTATGAATGCTGACCACAGGGGATCTCTCTTACCTTTTCACCACACTGGGCATTTTCTTCTGATTCTGTGCTGAGACTGGTTGAGTCAGCTGCTTCTTTACTTTCCTCTTCTGTGCAGGACTCCCTGCCACTTCCCCGATGAATTCCAGTGCCCTCTCTTGGATGTTCTATTTGACTTGTAATTGCTCACTGTTTTGGTACTTCTTAGTGGAGAAGGTGAGTGTGGATGGTTGCCACTAGTCAGCCATCTTGTAGTCTCCTCCCATATTATGCAATATCCTTTTAACTCTTCCTTAAATAAAAAAATTGTTTGAAAATAAAAAGCAAAAATAAGTTTAAGGGAGATTATCAATTTTTAAATACAATGTAAATTAAAAACTTAACAATTAATTAGAAAAAATACAAGAATAATTATTTCTTAAAAACATAAATTGTTTCTTTATTCCCTGTATTTCTCTACTCTAGATTGTTGCTTGGCACATGAAGAAAAAAATGTTACAAAGCAAGTTACTAATTAGTTAGATGAATATTTTTCCAAATGTTTACTATCACTGTTTTCTACAAAGCTATATTAAGAATAAAGCTTACTCAAACATGAATTCTTTTTTTATAGTAATCTATAAAATAACATTGTAATTTCAGCATAGTAATTTGTCAAAATCATCACCTCAAGGGCTCAGTTTAAACTTCATTGTATAGTAGATGATATCTTGGCATGTGCAATATAGAAAATAATTACATATTCTGCATCTTACTAAATTAATACTTTATAAATTTTTCTTAAACCTTTTTGTCTGTAAATCACTTTTGCGGGGTATGGTACAACTGACATCTTTTAAAGCTAAATAATATTTTTTATCTAATGTGTAAATTTCCTGCACATTGACTAATATCATACATCAAGTTTGAAAAACAGAATAAAATTGCTATATTTTTATCTCATCCATAATAATATCATTGCATCAGTAATGCCTTATCCACAAAAATTAATGTCTCGCATGAATAGCACAAGGCCATCAGTTGCCAAAAAAGATTAAGGCTAATAAAGAAAAAATTAATTTGAATTTAGTAAAATAAAATAAAAAGAAAACACTACTTATATGGATGCCCTTCAAAATGTAATCATTGGTCATCTTCATGGAATATTTGACTATTTGTTATGAAGGTGAGACATTTTATTTATTGCAAAATATATTAATAACCTCATATCAGAGAATGGAAGATATTATTTTAAATGTATAAGAAATACCAAAGCTAAAAGTGTAAACACTATCAATCTCATTTCTAAGGATCATATAGTAATTAAGCTGCATATTTAGCAAATAGAGATTAATTTATATCCATTCTGTATGTCTTCTGTTTGGGGACTGATATGTATTATTTGACATTCCATAAATGTTGAACGTTTTATTTGTGCAGTATGTTTTTTGTTGTTGTTGCCTGTGCCTTTGTGGACATTTTTTAACTTCATATTATAAAATGTGTCTGATCAGGAACACATAAAAATGTATTTGAAATGAGTAACCTTTAAATACTTTTTTGGAATGACTAATATTTTACATTTAACTCTGGTCCAGTTTTTCTTACTGGATGCATATTTGATTTGAAATACTTCAAACATTAAACACACTAACCACAGTGAATTCTTAAAACATAATGTGCCAACCAGGGAACCAACATAGGTTTTCTATCTTATTAATAAATCTAAAACACCAAAATTTACTATAATAGTGTATAAAGTAAGTAAATTCCTTAATTCATTATCCAAAAATCTATATGGTTGAATGTTTTACTTCTCCTATGTATTATATTACCAAGAATATACTTACAAGATTATTAGTTGTATTTTGATTGATGATCCAGTAATATATGAACTTATTTCCTTTTCTGAAAGTCAAGTGTATTCACAAAGTGCTAAGAAATAAAGTATTTGCCAATAAATAGAACTATGTGTTTAGCTTTTGTCATAGAGTGTTATTCAGGATGACGAATGTAGTCAGGAATCTTAATCGAAATTCATGATCAGTTTCCCAGTGTTAACCACAGATCTTGTTAAGCACCGAGGATACATCAGCTACACAGCACTTTTATTGCCAGAAATATATTTGACTCCAAATCGCTAGAGTTATCTTCTGTGGCGACTTGTCTGGGCCATGTTTCATCTGATACTTGATCTTCTATATACAAGCAATGAGATTGTATGGCAATGATGGATAAAGGGTATAAAAAATGTCCCAGAGGATGGAGCCAGAGACCACAGTGGACGATGCACAAAACTGCTCCTGACCAACAGCAAAATTAGGAAGCTACTCAGTGCACATTATCTCCTAAGAGTGACTTCAGATTTACTCCTGAGCAATGAGTGTCTCCAGTTCTCCCTGTCCCTTCCTGCTGACCACACACATCTTTTTGTGAACTCAGAGTGTCTTTTTAAAGTAGGCATTCTTAGACTGAATTAGTCACTGGTAAGTTCATGCTCTATGATAAGTTACTTAAACTCCCTGAGACTCATTTTACATATGTTAAAAAAAAAAAAAAATGAAGCCGGGCTCGGTGGCTCAGCCTGTAATCCCGCGCTTTGGGAGGCTGAGGTGAGTGGATTGCCTGAGCCCTCAGGTTCGACACCCGCCTGGGCAACTTGGCGAGACCTCATCTCTACAATAAATCAAAAAAAAAAATTGCTGGGTGTGGTAGCACGCGCCTGTAGTTTCGGCTACTCGGAAGGCTGAGGCAGAAGGATCGCCGGAGCCCAGCAGGTTGAGGCTGCGGTGGCCGGGAGAGGCCACTGCACTCCAGTCTGGGTGACAGAGTGAGACTCCAACTTAAAAAAAAAAAAAAAAAAGAAATCCCACTGAAACACTCTACCTGCAAAAGAACACTTTCTTTAAAGTGATAAATCCTCATTATTAGAAAGCATATTGGATTACAAGATGTCCGTGACAACAGGCCTTGCTAAGGACTGGAGATGACTTCCGAATTAGGGTCATAGAGGGGAATTTTCAGGGCATAAATAACATTGCCCCTTTTGACATGTGAATGCCAATTTTCAGGATTAAAAAGAGAAGACAAGGAATGATACAGACTCCTTATGAAACAGGATGCAGAATCCTTACAAGGTACCACAGACCACAGATACCCCCTCTCCTGTCTGGAAATTCAGGAAAAATGTAGCATTTGATAACAAAGATGACTGAGAGGGTATCTTGAAGTGTCTCTTCCCAGCCTGGGGGTGGAAAAGAGAACTTGCCTGGGTTTGCAGAAGCTGGTTGGCTTTTGGAAAAGCCCAACAAGGCAAAGAAAGAAGCAACAGGGTTTCCCAGGTTAGAACGGTGTCAGTAGAGAGGCCAAAACCCAACATTCATCCTAAAACCAAGGGAAAAACAATCACCACCACCAAGCAAAACCAAATAAGAAAACACTGTAAAAAAATATGTTTAAAAATATTTTTAGAATAATAAAAAAGCATATAGCAAAAATAAATACAGTCATAAGAATATACAGCGAAAAGGAAGACTCCTTTGTATCCCAAACCACTGGGCCCTCTCTTGAAGGGTGACCTCTATTAATGATTTTTTTGTGTTTCCAAATCCAAAGATGCTCACTACAGCTTTATATGCAATAACGAAAAGGCTAGAAACCAGCAGTGTGTCCATCAGTAGCGAACTAGTAAAATAAATCTTGGCTCACCCATACAATGATATGCTATGTAGGTATTACAAAGAATGAATTCAGTCCAAGTGTTTGCATACGGAAAGGTCTTAAACATCTCATTAAGTGAAAAATCCCAAGGTATGGAGAGCATGATTTATCTTTCTGAATTAGGCCACACAAGACTCATTCAAAAGTAACAAGCCCAACGTTACAACTCGGGTTGGTCTCATCAGAAATCTCATATAAAGAAGTCGCACACTTGGCGACAGTCTGTTGGAGAGGATTGTACCTACTAAAAGAATGTTACAGCTGCATTGTCTTGAATTTTAAATGTCAGTAGAAATTCTGCGCTTGGCATTAACAAGGCACTTCCTGTTATAACTCATGTTATGAATACTGTGCTTCATCGGTTCTAAAACACCTTTTTTTCGGTCACATTTTAACGACTCTGAAATCAAGATGTGTCTTAAAATCTCTTTTGGCTATGTTGTAGTTAGTGAGGAACCATCACTGCTTGTGCATGTATGACAAAACTTGCAGAAGAAGGGGTCACTGGCTGGGACAAAAATCCAGGAGATACTAGTGAAGAACTTATCATAAAAATGCCACATTCCCAAGGATGATGATGATGATGATGATGATGATGATGATGATGATGATGTGTAAGGCAAGAAAGGAGCAATCTTCCACACTCTAATTCAAGAAATGATGTAGAAGAGCCAAATTTGGAACATGAAGACATTTTAAGAATACTGCAACCAACTTGGATGGACTTAGAGGCTATAATGCTGAGTGATCTATCACAGAAACAAAGAACTGAGTATCACATGTTCTCACTCATAAGCAGACCTTGATCAATTATTGTAATATTATAAGAAAAAGTTTGGCAGCAGTGGGAAACTGCCCAGTAGGTAGGGGCGGGGGGGAGGATGACAGCGGGATTGGCAGTAGTGGGAATCTGTAGGGGGAGGGGTGGAGCACATCTCATCAACAAGATACCTGCATAATGAACATTTGTATGCCTAACCCTGAATTGTACCCCACATATTTAAAATTGAAAATGTAAAAAAAAAGAAGACTGGACCGGGGTGAAGGTTATAAGGGCGTGTTCATTTTGAGATAATTTGATGAGTTGTACACATTAAAAAAAGAAGAAGAATACTGCACCCAATCTATTTTGCTTAGATTTTCCTTTTTTATGCGCTCACGGAAGTAACTGATGATAAAAATCTATGTGTAAATAAGTTTAAAGAGTTCTTTCAATAAGTATAAAAACTCTAAGTAATAAAGCAGCATATCAGAGTTTAATTGGCAGTCTTTATTCTATCTTAGCAGAACATAAAACAATGTCATGTCTTACAAGCAAGTTAACACACACACACACACACACACACACACACACACATCATCCTTGGGGATGTGGTATTTTTTCTCTTTTTTGTGAGAAAGGATTTATTGCGAGGACAGAAAAGCTCCCACAGTGGGAGGGGATCCGAGGGGGTTGCCCAGGGATGTGGCATTTTTATAATGAGCTCTTCACTAATATCTCCTGGATTTTCATCCCAGCCAGTGACCCCTCTTTTGCAATGGTGTTTTAGATTCAATAAAATACGGGGTGTGCTTCTGATTTAAAGGGCAATCTTTTGAGGGATTCAGAATGCACAGCTCATATCTCTGATGGGCCTTGCTCTTAAATAAATTGGCCAACTTTCAGGCATCCTTTAATATCTGTGAAAGATAAGGCTTGGATCTAAAAACCTTGCTTGGGAAAGGGTAAGAAAGAATGTTTAGTAACAGTGTTCCTTATTTACCTACAAAGAAGAGTGTGTTCCATTCACAATAGCAACATCATGGAACGAACTTAAGGGCCCACCAATGATTGACTGAGTAAAGAAAGTGTGGTCTATATACACCATGGAATACTATGCAGCCATAACAAAGTACAAAATCATGTCCTTTGCAGCAACATGGATGAAGGTAGAGAATATCAATTTAAATAAACTGACTCAGAAACAAAAAATCAAACACTGCATGCTCACATACGTGGAGCCAAATGGCTACAAAGATGGAATTAATAGATGCAGAGGACACCAATAAGGGGGGAGGTGAGGAGAGGAGTTAGGGTTCAGAAATTACCTATTGGTAGCCAGGCTCGGTGGCCCAGCCTGTAATCCCAGCGCTTTGGGAGGCCGAGGTAAGTGGATTGCCTGAGCCCACGGGTTCGAGACCCGCCTGGGCAACTTGGCAAGACCTCTACAATAAATCAAAAATTAGCCCAGCATGGTAGCACGCGCCTGTAGTTCCAACTACTTGGAAGGCTGAGGCGGAAGGATCGCCGGAGCCCAGCAGGTCGAGGCTGCAGTGGCCGAGAGTGGCCACTGCACTTCAGTCTGGGTGACACAGTGAGACTCCAACTCACAAAAAAAGAAAGAAATTACCTGTTGGTATGATGTTCACTATCTGGGGAATGGGCCACCAATTCCACACTGCTACACAGTATGTCCATGTAACAAACATGCACTTGTGCCCCCTGAATCCAAAATAAAAATGAACAAAAGCAAAGATATTCCAAAATAAAAATGAAAAAAGCAAAGACCAGTATACTGAAAGCTACAAAACACTACTGAGAGAAATGAAAGAAACCCTAAATAAATGGAGAGATATACAGTGTTCTTAAAAAAAAAAAAAAGCATACGTTAACAGTCATTCATATGTTAATTCATTTCTTTCTCTGTGGTCTAAGTTCCCTCATGCCATTCTAGCTTGTGGTTATAGATGTCATTACACAATACCTTGTCATTTGCTAATGTGTCCCAACTGCAGTCACAGGACCCCACTGCAAAGTTGCTCACCAATTAGTGAGCATTTCTGGGATTGCCTGGAGTGTGCCTCATGCATTCCAAGTAAGTTAGGTCCACAGTATGAGGTTATTTTTTCTCCTCCTTTGGTCAGATCTCCTTCCATTGGGAGTATTCGTGTCCACTGGGCACCGGAACTGGATCTAGTGCTTCTTCTAGCCGCTGTAGCTTGTGTATCAGGTCCCCATGTTCTATTGCAAAGTGGCAGAAAGAACTATCTCCCTTTGTGGCTTACACTGTTACCATGTTTTTAGTCCTCCTTACTGGTTAGAAATGGGCCTAAGCTGAACCAATAAGGACTCGTCCCTGGAATTTTTGAACTCTAATCTCTAGAGTGGTAAATCTAGTGGGTATAAACTTGGGAGTTACTGGGAGCTAAATTTCTAGAATTGAAACGAGAAAACCAGCACACAGAGAGAAGCAGATACCTGATTTGAGGCCCGCTGTATCCTGCCCTTCCTGTGGTTCCTATAATGAATCAAATTTGCCCAAGCTAATTTAATTTGGAGTCCTGTTACTTATAAACCAAAATATACTCACCCCACAGACACCCCTCCTTCAGTACTTACACCCACCTCTCTTCAAACCCGAGCCCACGGTGGGTTGAGGTGGGGGGTAAACCCAGGTGACAGATACCACACTGCACGCTCATCACCATCTCCAGTGACCAAAGTTTTGGTCTTAGGCTAGGATGTCTTGTGGTTCTTTTTTTTTTTTTTTTTTTTTTGCAAAGACCAAAAGCTTTAATTTAAAATCACAGTGTATCCGCCAGGCTGCCCCATCCATAGGGGCACCCCAAAATCCAAAGTTCCTCCAGAGTCCCCTCCAGACTTGTCAGTGAAGGATGAGCAGGGCTCACCTGGAGGTCTGGCTGGTCCCGACCCCTCCGTGTGACTCTGGAGGTGAGACCCGGCAGTTCTTTCCTAGGCTGAGTTCTCCACCTGATCATGTGTCCCTGTACAATTTGATACATCTTCTCCTTTGCTTGGATTCTATTTCTTCCCTCCCCCTCAATCTCCTGATCTTTTCCTCTGAAGTTCCTCTTCCTTCATTACCAAATGGCTCCACCTATTCGACACTTCCATGGAACAGTTCCTCTATCTTCAGTCTTAACTGGCACCAAGCTTTCTCCCAGGGATGTCAGTTTCTCTGCTGTCCTCCTAAACAGAGGCTGCTTATTATTGTATGTTTCTTACATGAGGAAGATGAAAAAACAAAAACACAAAAAAACCTGGAATTACCTTTTGGAGGGTGGGCCCCTTGTGGTGCAGGCATCCCCTTCTAGGTAAGCGTTCCAGGAACCCATCGGCATCCATGAACCAGTGAGCATTATTGTGAGAGGCTGCATTTGGCTTCAGTGATTTTGTGTGTGTGTGTAGATTCTTTCAACGCATTTGCCCATTTTATGATGGGTGATTTACGAGTGCACCTGCCCACACTGTGCTGAGTGTTCAGCAGTTTTTGACCAAAAATGGCATGACCCCCGTGCCCCACTCTCCCTATTTACCCCATCTCGCCCTAGAATGACTTTTTTGTTTGTTTGTTTCCCTGGATGAAAAAAGTCCTCAAAGCGAAACATTTTGCCGATGTGGAAGAGGTGAAACAAAAAACAGCAGAAGCACTAAAAGGCATCAAAATTGATGAGTCAAAACTGTTTTGAGCAGTGGAAAAAGCATCTCAATAGGTGTATTGCATCCAAGGGGGAGTACTCTGAAGGTGACTGAAGTTTAAACATGTAAGAACACACAATTTCTTTTATAAGTAGATCCCCAGTTTTGGGGGGTCCCCTTAGTATTTCACCTCAGAAATTGGCATCTTGCTCCAAAATGCCACTTCTAGACCATTGTCCTTCATTCTGTTATAAAACTAAAAAGCCCTTTTTTAATTTTTAGTCCTACTGCCCCGTCTTCACCTTGGTGCTACCTTTTACAGTCCTCCCTTTATAGGTAACATTTGCGCTTGACTCACGGGCTCCCTCACTCTCCCAACTCCCAACTCTTGCCATCATCCTGGGGGGGTTCAAAATCCACATGAACAGCCATCCAAAATCTCAGACTCTTGGTCACCAACTTCCTCATAGCTAGAGGCCTTCCCTCCCACACCACTGGAGCTACCTCCTCCCACTCTGTCAACTTGGCAGCTGTCACTTTCCAAAAACTTTCCAAATATCCATGCTACTCAGCTCAACATGTTGCTGTCCAACCACGGCCTCTTATTTTTCCATCTTGCTCATCTAATGACTCCCATTGTGTCTGCCCTTCAGCAATACCAGGGACCCATCACAGCTGCAGCCTTTCTGCTTTCTCCCTGTCTTTAAGTTCTTTCAGCAGGAACAGCATTTGACTTCCAGGGGCATTAGTATCAGAAAAGGGATCTCGTGCTAGAGGCGACATGGTGCCATGTCCAGCAAAGATGGCAGCAGAGCCATACTTGACTTCCCCATATCTTTGACATCACTGAGAAGCCTTTCTAGGCTTAACCAAAATAATAAAATACTCCTTCATTGATTATTTAATGTGCATATCTGATTACTAGTAAGTCTAAACATCTTTTTCTATGATTATTGGCCATTTATATTCTTTTGTGAATTGTCTGTTAATATCCATTGTCAATATTTATATTTGAGTGCTAATTTTCCTTATTAATTATAAGAATTCTTTGTATATTAAGGGTATCAGTTTCTTGTCATAAGTTTTGCAAGCACATATTTGTCTTTCAACTTTGTGAAGTATTTTCCCCTCTCTAAAGAATTTTTTTTTTTTTTTTTTTGAGTTGGAGTCTCACTCTGTCACCCAGACTGGAGTGCAGTGGCCGCTCCCGGCCACCGCAGCCTCGACCTGCTGGACTCCGGCGATCCTTCCTCCTCAGCCTTCCGAGTAGCCGGAATTACAGGTGCGCGCGACCACACTCGGCTGATTT
>CAUYQG010224495.1:0-47789 GCA_963574415.1 Tarsius wallacei | reverse complement strand
GAGTTTGACCAAGTTGGCCTCCAATGTATCAGTTAACACCACCAATACTATATATGGGGATCCCTGTTTTCCCACAGCCTCATATTTTTATTTCATTTTATTTTTTGAGTTAGAGTCTCACTCTGTTACCCAGGCTGGACTGCAATGGCACGCTCACTGCTACCACAGCCTATACCTGCTGGGCTCAGGCAATCCTTCCACCTCAACCTTCCAAGTAGCTGGGTCTACAGGTTCGCACCACCATGCCTGGCATAGTTTTTTGATTTCTGTCTCCTCAGCCAAATTCCCCAGGGGTCAGTTCCAGCTTAAGAACTTTCCTCACATGTTCATTCCTTCTGTGAATCTGCATTCCTCCCCCAACTATATGGCTGGGTTTCTGCAAAGCAAAGAGGTGTGGCTAAGTGCCCAGGAATGCAGAATTCCTCCCATATTTGCTGGCCCTGGCCTTCCATATCACATTGGAAAAAATTTTTATCAACATATAAAGAGACGAGGTCTCACCAAGTTACCCAGGCTGGTCTCAAACCCCTGGGCTCAGGAAATCCTCTTGCCTCAGCCTCTCAAAGTGCTGGGATTACTCAGCTTGCTTCCTTAGAGCCATCAGGAGACAAAAAGTCTGTGATGTTTCAGATCCTGACCTCTAGGTGCCTTTTGAAGGGTTCTGGGTAGGTCTGACCATATCTCTTCAATAAATCAAAAAAATTAGCCAGGTGTGGTGGTGCGCACCTGTAATTCCAGCTACTTGGAAGACTGAGGTGGAAGGATCATCTGAGCCCAGCAGGTTGAGGCTGAGGTGGCTGTGAGCATGCCACTGCACTCCAACCTAGGTGACAGAGTAAGACTTCAACTCAAAAATAAATAAATAAATAAATAGGCCGGGCTCTGCGGCTCAGTCTGTAATCCCAGCACTTTGGGAGGCTGAGGCGAGTGGATTGCAAGCCCGCAGGTTCGAGACCTGCCTGGGCAACTTGGCGAGACCTCGTCTCTACAATAAATCAAAAACTAACCAGGCGTGGTAGCGCGTGTCTGTAGTTCCAGCTACTTGGAAAGCTGAGGCAGAAGGATCGCCAGAGCACAGCAGGCCGAGGCTGCGGTGGCTGGGAGCATGCCACTGCACTCCAGTCTGGGCGACGGAGTGAGACTCTGACTCAAAAAATAATAAAAATAAATAAATAGATAAATAAAATAAAACACTAACAATCTGGAATCATTGTAGTTCGGTTGTAGTTTATGTTATTTGGAGTTACTTTCAGTTCATTTTATTTAATTTAGAAACAAGAACACAAAACTATCGCCTGTTAGCCGGGCTCGGTGGCTCAGCCTGTAATCCCGCGCCTTGGGAGGCTGAGGTGAGTGGATTGCCTGAGCCCACAGGTTCGAGACCTGCTGGGCAACTTGGTGAGACCTCATCTCCCCAATAAATCAAAAATTAGCTGGGCGTGGTAGCGCATGCCTGTAATTCCAGCTACTTGGAAGACTGAGGTGGAAGGATCGCCGGAGCCCAGCAGGTCGAGGCTGCGGTGGCCGGGAGCGGCCACTGCCCTCCAGTCTGGGCGACAGAGTGAGACTCCAACTCAAAACAAAAAAATTATCGCCTGTTAGTGACAGAGTTGAGTTAGTATCTGGGGAAACAAATGAAATGCCTCCCTGAAAAGTGCACACATCAAGAATGATGGAAAGATTGTGTCTTCTATGAAGGGACTGATGACATCAGGCAGGACATGCAAAGCTAACACAGGGAGTCCTTAGTCTATGTTGCAGTTGTTATTTCCCTCTCAGAATGTCTGCCCAGCTTTTTACTGAAACCTATTCACAAAGTTGGGGCGATGTAATGATGTTGGCTTCTTAAAACAACCAGGAGATCCCTAGTTCACTCTGGTGCAAATGCGGGCTGCTTCCCCTATAAGGGTGTAAGCTTTGGGGGAGCCAAAACTAAGAAAGAAAATGCTGTAGCTCAGATTATGGGGGGAACATTTCGCCAAGGAGACTCTGAAAGAGGAATTAGTTGAAACCTCATGAAATAGACAGAGGATAGCAAATTAAAGATGATTTCTGTTGGAAATGTTTAACAGTTAAATATTATATTTTTGTCCTGGGGAAATGTGTGGGGATCTATGAATACATGATCTACATTTATCCACATGCACATTGTCTGTGACTTATAGCTGAAATACGTTTGTATAAATTTTTTCCCAACGTGACATGGAAGGCCAGGGCCACCAAATGTGGAAGGAATTCTGTGTTCCTGGGCACTTAGCCTCATCTCTCCGCTTTGCAGAAACTCAGCCATATAGTTGGGGGAGGAATACAGATTCACAGAAAGAATGAACATGTGAGGAAAGTGCTGAAGCTAGAACTGACTCCTGGATAATTTGGCTGAGGAGACAGGAATTCTGAGGCGGAAGGATTGCTTGGGTCCAGGAGTTCGAGACCAGCTTGGGCAACATAGTGGGATCTCGTCTCTACAAAAAACCAAAATATTAGCCAGGCTTGGTGGCACATGCCTGTAGTCCCAACTACTCTGGAGGCTGAGGTGGAAGGATTGCCCGAGCCAGGAGGTCAAAGCTGCAGTGAGCTGTGATTGTGCCACTCCACTCCAGCCTGGGCCACAGAGCAAGACCCCCGACACACACACACACACACACACACACACACACACACACACACAGAAAGAAAAGAAAAAAAAGTGTGTCAAATTCTCATTCCTTTCTTCACACTCTATAAAAGGCCTATCGCTAGTAATGAGTGCATGATCATTTTTCAACTTGTACTTAAAAGAAAATGTGTCTTAATGACATAGCACAATACCTTGAGGAAGGCTGGGAAGTAAATAAAACTTCCTCTCATCTTTGTGTGATGTGAATTTCATGAAGTCTGCGCTTGCAAGAGGATTTCACTGGTTTGCTTAAAAACAAAACTATAGGCTTGCTATATTTATTTCGTCCATTATGATCATCACAAAGCATGATCTTTTTTCAAACGCTTTATTTAAACAAAATGATGAAATGCTCACAAGTCATGTCAGAGTAGTTATTACATATGCTTGTTAATGACTTTCTCACTACAAAGGCTATTCAGCGGGAGCCGCCTGTCTAGAAACTGCAGGCAAAAGGGCCGAGTCCTGATCAAAAACTGGAAGATGCTGATGGAGGCTGATGTGTCTTTTGTCTTTGACGAGAATAAACGGCACTTACTGCCCCGTAACAGAGTCAATAATGCCATTCATAAACTGTAGCTTATATTTTTTCCTGCCAGATTGTGATCTAACATGTAGGTGACCTAGGGCTCAGATGACGTATAGGTGTATAGCTTTGAGAGTGAAACCTGCATGGTTTGTGGCCATTTCTGCTTGGAAATAACAACTGACCCACAAGTTCTATGTGGCCCAAGGCAGACTCCTGACCCTCCGATGGAACTCCCTAGTGATCTCCTCTCCCTTGAAACTGCACCACGGTGTGCCTTTGGGTTAATCTTTCTCTTTCATTGTCTGCTTTCTCTCAGTTCTCTCTTTTTTTCCTCTTTGTTTCCACAACTGAGGTCACTTCAGGCCCCTCAGCACTTCATGTCTGAACTGCTGACTCCAGATCCCCATCTAATTGGGTGCCCAAATACCGCCATGCTTGTCTTCTCCAACGTGGCTTCAGATCATGTCCCCGTCCTGCTCAGAAACCTGCCAAGATTTCAAATTTCCCATGACATCCTACCTAAGCTTCTTGATTTGTCCCTTCAAGGCCTTCCGCACATGAGATCAATCATACTTATTCAAACTCCCATGTATTTATCCTACTGACTGTGTTAGACCCCTGTGCCTTTCTGTTGCCTTTCCTCAGGCTGTTCCCTCACCTTGCCCCTGGTCTTTTTTAAGTCTGTCCTTTCAGGCTCATCCTATATTCTTCCTATGGTCTTCTGGCTGCACGCCCTCACTGATCTCTTTGAACTCTTCATGCATTACAAATGTCTCTCCTACCTCCTTTGGCAGTTAATTAGATGCCTACCTGCATGTTGGTGGTTGTTTTATAGACAAGCCTATAAGCTTCTAGAAGTCAAAATAAGTCATAGATTCTCTGTCCCTCACATAGTGAGTACATGGTAGGTACCATACAGAAGATACTAATTATTTTATATCTTTTTTGTGCAGGTTGGTTTAATAGAAGAATTCTTATTTTTCAGATTATGTTGTCAAGTATTCATGTAGTCATAGTACCAAATAAATGTTTTTAATATATTTTATTTGTTTATTTTTTTTTGAGTTGGAGTCTCACTCCGTCGCCCAGACTGGAGTGCAGTGGCCGCTTCTGGCCACCGCAGCCTCGACCTACTGGGCTCCGGCGATCCTTCCGCCTCAGCCTTCCGAGTAGCCAGAATTACAGGCATGCGCTACCATGCCCAGCTGATTTTTTTGATTTATTGTAGAGATGAGGTTTCGCCTGCCCAGGCGGGTCTCGAACCCGCAGGCTCAAAATGTTTTTAATATAAATGATTGCTACAAAATTGATCATTGATTAGATTAATATTACATTATAAGGGTTTTATCTACTATCAGTCATAATACTTCAGGAGGAAGGAAGGGAGGGAGGAAGGAAAGAAGGAAAAGAGGGCCCAGAGCTAGGGCACTTGTATTTTAAGTATTAATTCAAATGTCACCCTCTCAACAAAGCACTACTTTTTCTACACAGGCCTTCCATACGTGGTAGCTATCACCATATGCCCTCTTATCCTGTATGTGCCTCTAAGTAACACTATCCCCTTGTATTGTCTTCATACATCTGTTCTCTTCCTTCACTTTTTCCCCAAACTGAGTTCCTTGATGTGAGACACTGTGTCTTTTAATCCCTGAATCTACAGAGACTGACACATAGCTGGCAACCAATAAATACTTGTTGAATGAATAAATGAAACATGAGAGCCCTCATGTAACCATGAGTGTATCATTCTGTAAATACAATTATGGTTGGCAAATGACCACCGGGTCTTTTTATAATCCAAACTTTTTCCATTTTAGTTAAGATTCTTTTTTTTTTACTTTAGTAAGTTTTAACTCTTATTTGTTTCAAAAAAAATTTTTTTTACATAGTCTATTACAGAAGAAAATATAGCTGAGTTTAGACCAGGATAAAGTGAATGGTTTCTTGCCAAGCCTAGAGAATTTAGCAACAGTTTTTTCTTTTTGAGTTGGTGTCTTACTCTGTCGCTCAGGCTGGAAAGCAGTGGCATGCTTACGGCAACTGCAGCTTTGACCTGCTGGGTTCAGGAGATCCTTCCATCTCAGTCTTCCAAGTAGCTGGAACTACAGGTGTGTGCCACCACGCCCAGCTAATTTTTTGATTTATTGTAGAGGTGAGGTCTTGTCATGTTGCTGAGGCTGGTCTCGAACCTGTGGGCTCAGGAAATCCTCTTGCCTTGGCCTCCCAAAGTGCTGGGATTTCAGATGTGAGTCATTGCACCCAGCAACATATTTTAAAAATTAGGTGTAGCTGTCTACTTCTTACAACTTTTCTTAAGACTAGCTTCCTGGCTGGACGCAATGACTCAGGCCTATGATCCCAGCACTTTGGGAAGTCGAGGTGTGGGGATTACCTGAGCCCACGGGTTCAAGAACAACCTGGGCAACTTGGTGAGACCTCATCTCTAAAATCAATCAAAAAATTAGCCAGGCGGGGCAGCAGGCGCCTGTAGTTTCAGCTACTTGAAAGGCTGAGGCAGGAGGATAACTGGAGCCCAGTAGGTTGATGCTGGAATAGCCATGAGCACGCCACTGCATTCCAGCCTGGGTGACAGAGTGAGACTCCAACTAAAAAAAAAAAAAAAGACCAGCTTCCTTCTCACAAACAAAAAAACCACAAATAGCCCTATAAAAAATGGACAGAAGACTTGAATAGACATATCTCAAAAAAAGACATGCAAATGCCCAACAAGCACAGAATAAGATGTCCCACACACCAATCATTAGAGAATGCAAATGAAAACCACAGTGAGATACCATCTCTAATCCATGAGGATGGTCACTATCAAAAAATATGTAACAAGTGTTGGTAAAGATGTTAAGAAATTAGAACTCTTGTGCACTGTTGCTGGAATTGTAAAATGGTGCCGCTGCTACAGAAAACAGTATGGCAATTATTCAAAAAATTAAAATAGAGTTACCATATAATCCAGCAATCCTACTTCTGGCCATATATCTAAGAGCACTGAGAGCAGGATCTCAAAGAGATATTTATACATCCATGTTCCTTGAGGATTATTTATGATAGCCAAGAGGTGGAAGCAACCCAAATGACCCTCAACAGATTACTGGATAAAGAAAATGTGGCATACACCTACAATGGAATATTATTCAGCCTTGAACAATGAGGGAATCCTGTTACATGCTACAACATGGATGGACCTTAAGGATACTGTGCTAAGTAAAATAAGCCAGTCACCAGAAACAAATATTGTATGATTCTACTTATATGAGAAAACTAAAGTAATCAAACTCATAGAGACAGGAAGTAGAATTGTCATTGCCAGGGGTTGGGGGTGGAGGGGAATGGGCAGTTGCTCCATGGGTATAGAGCTTCAGTTTTGCAAGATTAAAAAGTTCTGGGCCAGACTTGATGACTCAGCCTGTAATCCCAGTACAAATGGATTGCCTGAGCCCGCGGGTTCGAGACCAGCCCCGGGCAACTTGGTGAGACCTTGTCTCTACAATAAATCAAAAAATTAGCTGGGTGTGGTAGTGCATGCCTGTAGTTCCGGCTACTTGGAAGGCTGAGGTGGAAGGATCGCCGGAGCCCAGTAGGTCAACGCTGGGGTGGCCATGAGTGTTCTGCTAGCACTCCAACCTGGGTGACAGAGTGAGACTCCAACTCAAAAAAAAAGCTCTGGAGAGTTGGGTATGGTGGTGCATGCCTGTAATCTCAGCACTTTGTGAGGCGGAGGTGAGAGGATTACCTGAGCAAAATGGTGAGAACTTGTCTCTACAATAAATCAAAAAATCAGCTGGGTGTGGTGGCACATGCCTGTGTTTCCAGTTACTTGGAAGGCTGAGACGGAAGGCTCACCTAATCCCAGACTGGGTGACAGTGAGACTCAGACTCTAAAAAAAAAGTGCTGGAGGCCTGTTGCACACCAATGTGATATGAGAAACACTGTAGAACTGTACACTTAAACATGGTTAAGATGGTCAATTTTGTCATATGTTTTCTACCACAATCGATTTTTTTTTAAAGAATAGCGTCCCAAACACTTACAGTCATCCATACGTTGACATGAGCCGATAAGTGCTTAATGCATGTTTCTAATACTGGTGGTCGTCATGAAAGAAATAAGAGCATTTTTTCCTGATTTATACAACTTAAAAATAAAGATTTAAGTAATTAAGTGGTCTAACAATAGTGTGACTATTTTGTTGAAGAATGGAACTTGGTACCAAGTACTGAAAAAAATTATTTTTTTTTTGAGTTGGAGTCTCACTCTGTCACCCAGACTGGAGTGCAGTGGCCACTCCCAGTCACTGCAGCCTTGACCTGCTGGGCTCCGGCGATCCTTCCGCCTCAGCCTTCCAAGTAGCTGGAACTACAGGTACACGCTACCACGCCCGGCTAATTTTTGATTTATTGTAGAGATGAGGTCTCGCCAAAGTGCCCAGGCGGGTCTCAAACCTGCGGGCTCAGGCAATCCACTCACCTCAGCCTCCCAAAGCGCGGGATTATAGGCTGAGCCACTGAGCCCAGCTAAGTACTGAAAATTTCTAATAAAATGTATACAAACTGGAGGCCATGGAGTAAATGTTAGGGTAATTTATAATTCTTGAATGATATTTATTGATGGATATAGGTGTCAGTTATTTAAGGATTAATGAGGTGGACGTAATCTTTGCCTTTTCCATTAGTGGGTTGCATGCTTGCACACATCTTTTGTACATGTGATGTGATTATAGTATGTAATTTACACCTTTAAAAAAAAAAAGTGTAAGTAAATAAAAGCTGGAATCCAAACAAAACAAAACAGCAACTCAGCATTAAAGAAAATTGACTTTGTTCACCGGAGAAGGAAAATCAAAACTAAAATACCCTTTCTCTACCTCCTTCCTGTCTGCCTGCAATCAGGTTTTTCATGCAGTTTAATGTATGCAGGGCAACTTTCTCCTAACGACCTACAACTTCCCCTGTTGTCTTTTCAGCAATTTTGGTTTAGTGACACACCCAAGAAAGGGCGCACCTCTTTAACCCTTTCAACTCTTGAATCAAACACACCCTTATTAAATGTGCTTTTCACATCGACAGTCAGTGTCTGTCATTCAGCTCTGGTTCTGGGAGACAGCACCACCACAGAAGTGAGCTGGTGAGAGTTAGGGCATGCTGGAAGGAGGAGGACGGGACAAGGCTATCTGGAGGAGGGAGAAGACTGACATGGTAATGCCCGCACAGCTACATATCACTTTCCATAGTCTCTCGGTGTGTCTATAGAAAGCAAAAGCAAGCAGCATCATGGTAAGAAACTCACTCAAACTGTGTCATCTCTGTTGTCTAAGATGTTGTTTTGAACTTATAGAGCATTATTATTATTATTAATAATGTCAATTAACTTCACAGTGTATGTATTGTCTAGGTCTGGTCAGTTATTTGGGCTTAAAAAATCTTAAGCAATTGTGAGTGGAAGGAACAGGTGAGTCCCCTTGGGGACTTTGGCATGAAGTGGAGTTGGAAGTGTCTAGGGTGTGACCTCCTGTTGTCTGAACTTGTACAGATTTCTTTAAAATTTTGCAGGTAATCATTAACAAGCTACTCTTGTTCAAAAGATTTGAGTCCATTCTATCAGCTATTCTCACAATGTCTGTTTTACAGACCTGTGGTTGAGTGTGCTATAAAGAATTTAGTTAATGCTTTTTTCCTTGAGGTTTAAAAATATATTTTCTTCATGCCCCTTTTTCAAATTTCGAAGGCAAACTGCATGTTCGGCCCATTGGGCAGTGGGGAACTAGTGGGTAAATATTGTTTTGAGACTAGGAATTGATTTTCAGGTTTCTTCATGGTAGGTAAAGTTAGAACTCTTACACATTCTATTGAAATGTAGGTTATCTTGCAAATGCGTTCCCCAGTGGGCGTTGCCTTCCTCTGGCCTCACAGGCCTGCCCCCGTAACAAGTTATTATGTATTGCACATACTTTCCCCAAACGAGATTTTATTAGAACACAGACATTTATGGGAGAGACTCGGCTTCTTACAACCCTGTCATTCAAGAAGTGGCAGGGGTTAAAATAAGTTATAAGAAAAAAGTCATCTTGTAAACGTTTAAGAAAAAGATGTTTATATAAGACCTATTAAAGTTTGCTTCACTATTTCGATCACAGAGGCATAAATATAAAGCCCCTAGTAAGCATCGGGCATTATTATATTCATTTTCTTTCTTAATACTTTAATACTTAACTCTTCCCCTAACGTTTGATATTTTAGACACAATGGCTTAATAATCACATTGACAAACAGACTTTACACTCAGATATGAACTCTTAATCTTTCCCTAGAAATCTTGACAGAATTAATACCTTGTGTGTTTTTCTCTTTTTTTTCTTTTTTTTTTTTTTGAGTTGGAGTCACTCTGTTGCCCAGGCTGGAGTGCAGTGGCACACTTACCGCCACTGCAGCTTCCACCTGCTGGGCTCAGGTGATCCTTCCACCTCAGCCTTCCAAGTAGCTGGAACTACAGGTGGGCATCACTGCGCCCGGCTGATTTTTTAAAAATTTATTTATTGTAGAGATGAGGTCTTGCTAAGTTGCCCAGGCTGATCTTGAACCCCTGAGCTCACTCAGTCATTCCTCTTATTTCCACCTTCCAAAGTGCTGGGCTTACAGGCATGAGTCACCGCGCCCGGCATAATACCTTGTGTTTTACCAAAAAAAAAAAAGCTTTTTGGAAATGATTTGCCAAATTAAAAAACAAACAATGAAACACCTAGATTTAAGAGCATCATGGTATGAACCTTCCAAAAAATGTTGAGTTTAATAAGTGAAATTTCTGATATTTTGGTCAACCATTTTAACTGTGAATATCTTTTTTAAAAAGTACTAAGCAGATTAATTTAACCATAGCCTATGTACATGAATAGGTGAAGTTGGGATGGGGGGACTCTGGGAGGAGGTATATTGGCCGTGCTGATCATGCGGAAGGCCGTCTGTCCCTTAAGTTCCTCTGCGATGTGAGATCAAGGTAAAATGCTGCAGGGACTCAGAGCGCAGCGGCTAGTGAGACGACATTTTAATTCATTGTGTTGACATGGGCAGGGACCTGCTGCCTGTGTCTCCAGGCGTGATCAGCACCAGGGCAGTGCAGGACAGCCTGGGTGCACAGGCTTGTCCACCTCAAGCCCGAACAGGAGTGGGGTTTGCAAAACGCAATCCAAACACACAAGCCAGGGCAGAGGAAAAGCATCCAAGGCTCGTGCGCCTGCCAGGAAGGTGGAAAGAGGTGATGAAATATTTTTCTTTTCAAGATGGAAGGAGCCGCACATGTCTCACAGGCTGCCCACTCCCAACACACACACAGTCCCAGCCCCTGCCATCCTCCTGCCCACCAGCCCAAAGACAGAGTCTCATGGAGAGGTGGAGAATAAGATCAGACACCATAGGAGAGGAGCTCAAGCTGATCTTCCTTGGGGGTAGGAGGGCAGTGGGTGGGAAAAGACACTCCATGAAAACCCTTCCAAGGCTAACTGCATCGTCCCCAACCGGCGAAAGTGTGAATTGCTCCCCAGTTCAGTTCTGATGAGGCTCTCTGGGCCCTCCAGGGGCTGCCCCTCAGTGGCCCCCACTCTTTAGTCTCCCTGGTCTGTTTCCCATCCTTACATCTGTCCCCCCGCCACCACCTCCTTAGCAGCAGAGTCTGCTTCTCAGCTCTGTCTGTGTCTTAGGGGACCTACCTCTGTCTTCCCTGTCCGTGCGTGTCTGTGTGTGTATGTGTGTATGACAGTCAGATGCAGCCAAAAGAAACAGAACAGGAAATGAAAGGAGAGAAATGGCAGAAGCATGACTATGTATCTTCTAGTTTCACCAAGCTAGCGTCACCTTGGGCCAACCATGTTTCACACTGCAGTTGTGTCAAATATGAAATAAGGATGACAATGACCACCCCATGGTACTATGATGAGATACTTGGCACAAGCAGGTTCTTAAGAAAAGTTAGCTGAAACCAGTCACAAAAGAGGAAACACGAAGGGTCAAGAAGTTTATAAAGCATGTTCAATGCAATTGGAAGCCAAAAAAAATGTGTGTTACCTGGTTATTGTGAAACATAGCTTGCATCAGAAAAGTGTATACAATATAAACGTAGAGTATGAGGATAATTATAAGGCAAGCACCTGTATAACAAGATACAGGTCAAGAAATAGAATATTGCTGCCACCTTTTAAGCCTCTTGGTCTTTCTAATCAGGTTTGGATCATAATTCTGAAAAACACAATCTCGAACACCGGAATCCCACATGTTGAATGGTGATTTTGATCTTTCGGGATTTTAACATTCAGGATTATGATCCAGACCCATTAGGAATGTATCCTATGGATATAATTAAGGATATGTGTAGAGATAAGCTACAAATACATTTTCTGCAGCCTGTGATACGTTGAAAATAACATAAATGAACAACTGTGGCAATTGTGGCATGATGGAATTCAAGGTAACCATTAAAAACATTAATATAGAACTATATTTATTGGCATGGATTTAGTGAAAGAACAATATACCAATTGGCATATGCAAAATTATAGTATATAATGCCCTGAAAAAAAAAGCCAGCAAGAAAAAAATAGTTATAGTGGTGTTTTGGGATGGAAAAATTAAGGATAATATTTATTTCTTTCATTATTTATATATTCTTACTTTCAAATATGAGCATATAGTTCTTTGTGTATGTGTCTTGTGGGTTTTTGGTTCATTTATTTAATTTTAATTTTTAATTGAAAAATAACTGCATGTATTTATGGGATATAATGTGATGTTTTGATATATATAGAGAGAGAGTGGAATGATTATATACAGCTAATTAACATATCCATCACCTCAGATATTTGTTAGTGGGAACATTTACAATCTATTCTTTTAGCAATTCTGAAATATACAATGCGTTATCATTAGCTATGGTCGCCATTGTGCTTTAGATTTCTTTTTTTTTTTTTTTTGAGTTGGAGTCTCACTCTGTCGCCCAGACTGGAGTACAGTGACACACTCCCGGCCACCGCAGCCTCAACCTGCAGGGTTCCGGCGATCCTTCCCCCTCAGCCTTCCAAGTAGCCGGAACTACAGTCGCGTGCTACCACGCCCAGCTAATTTTTGATTTATTGTACAGATGAGGTCTCGCCAAGTTGTCCGGAAAGGTCTCTAACCCGCGGACTCAGGCAATCCATTCACCTCGGCCTCCCAAAGTGCTGGGATTACAGGCTGAGCCACTGAGCCCGGCCGTGCTATAGATTTCAAAAACATATTCCTCCTTTCCAACTGGAGCTTTGTACCCTTGGGTCAATATCCCCCCAACTCTCTCCAGCCCCCAGCCTCTGGTAACCACCATTTTACTCTCTACTTTTAGAACTTTGACTTTTTAAAGTTGGAATTTCACTCCGTCCCCCAGGTTGGAGTGCAGTAGCATGCTCACAGCTATCTCAACGTCCACCCCAGCGTCTACCTGCTGGGCTCTGGTGATCCTTCCCCCTCAGCTTTTCCAAGTAGCCAGAATTACAGGTGTGCAGTACCATGCCTAACTAGTTTTTTATTTATTGTAGAAATTGAGGTCTCACCAAGTTGTCCAGGCTGGTCTTGAACTCACAACCTCAGGCAATCCACTCGCCTTGGCCTCCCAAAGTGCTCATATTACAGGCTGAGCCACCGAGCTGGCCAGAATTTTGACTTTTTAAGATTCCAAATATAAGTCAGATCATGCAGTAATGATCCTTCTGTGCCTGGCTTATTTCACTTAGCACAATGTCCTCCAGCTTCATCCAGGTTGCTGCAAACAACAGAATTTCCTTCTTTTTAAAGGCAGAATAATATTTAATTGGGTATATATACCATGTTTTCTTTATCTATTTATCTGTTGACAGACACAGGTTGACTGCATGCCTTGGCGATTGTGAATAGTAACGCAATGAACATGGGAGTGTAGATATCTCTTCAACTTACTGATTTCATTTCCTTTGGATATATAACCAGAAGTTGGATTGCTGTAGCATATGGAAGTTCTATTTTTAGTTTTTTAAAGAACCTCCATATTGTTCTCCATGATGGCTGTACTAGTTTGTATTCCCACCAACAGTGTATGAGTTTCCTTCTCTAAACATCTTCACAAACATGTATCTTTCATCTTTTTGATAACAGCCATTTTTTTTTTTTTTTTTTAGTTGGGTTCTCACTCTGTTGCCCAGGCTAGAGTGCAGTGGCACGCTCACGGTCACTGCAGCCTTGACCTGCTGGGCTCAGGTGATCCTTCTGCCTCAGCCTTCCAAGTAGCTGGAACTATAGGCATGCACTACCACGCCTGGCTTATTTTTTTTATTTATTGTAGAGACGAAGTCTCACCAAGTTGTCCAGGCTGATCTCAAACCTCTGAGCTCAGGCAATCCTCTTACCTCCCAAAGTGCTGGAATTACAGGCTTGAGCCACCTTTGCCTGATAACAGCCTTTCTAACAGGTGTGAGGTCATAGCTCATTGTGATTTCAGTTTCAGTTCCCTGGTGATGCACAATGCTAAGCATTTTTTCATAAGCCTGTTGGCCATTTGTATGTCTTCTTTTGAAAAATGTATTTTCAAGTCCTTCTCCCATTTCGAAAATTGGCTTTTGCTTTTTTGCTGTTGAGATGTTTGAGTTTCTGGAATATTATGTATATTAACCCCTTATTCAATGTGTGATTTTCAGATATTTCCTTCTAACCTGTTGTCTCTGCATTCTGTTGCTTCCTTTGCTGTGCAGAAGCTTTTTAGTTTGATGCAATTCCATTGGTCTGTTTTTTTATTTTATTGCCTGTGCTTTGGGGGTCAAATATGTATTTCTTTCATGGCTTCCTTTTCCATTTCCTGTCTCTTCACCGAGACTGTATTAGGTGTGTGACAAACATCTCATTTTATCCTTAAGATATTCCAGCGGAGGAGTATTTCAGAAACAGAATTTTGGGGGAATCATTTAAGAAAGAAACTAGGCGAGCCAGGACTTTGTTCCTGTCTGAAGACTGCTCACTCAGGATCTGTGATAAATGATTATTCCCAAATCACTGGCTGTTCTATTGACACTATTGTCTGGCTCTTGATACATTCGTAGGTTGGAGAGTAAAGAATTTCTGCGGCAACCCCTTCAAGTCCCCTCCCATTCTGGGAGTTTTTCTGTCCTCTCAATAAATTCTGCTTTCTAAAAAAAAAAAAAGAATTTCTGGAAAATATGGCTGACATGCTCATTTCATAAATATTTGAGTGCCTGTTGGTACCAAGCATTGGTGAAGGATTAGGGACACAGAGGTAAGCAAAACAACATTCTTGTCCTCATGAGGCTTACATTCTGTAAGGAAAGACAGACAATAAAGATGTATGCAAATAAATATGCAATACACTAAGTCCCCTACGTATAAACCTTCAAGTTGCAAACTTTCAAAGACCTGACTGTGTGTGTTTGCGTGTCCAATTATGTAAGTTCGTTCACGTGTCTGGTGTACATTGTCACGTGCATGCATCCTCCACAAGTGGTTATGCTTTTGTGTACTTTACTGGTCAGTACTATATAGAGTTCAGTTGTACAGTATCTTTATTTCAAGCTGAGGATGTCCAGAAGCAAGCATAAAAGCAGCGGTGAAACAGCTGGTACCAAATAGCCGATGGTGTTAGTTAGACCTACCTTGTCTGACTTAACGGACAAATTGGACTTATGAATGCACTCTCGGAACAGAACTCATTCATATGTCGGGGACTTACTATACAGTTCGGGTAAAGATAATTGCTGTGAAGATAAATATAAGAGGATGAGCTTCTAGGAAGTGAGAGTGCTGTTTTACATAGGGTGACCCCAAAGTGTTCTCTCTTCCTTGCTGCATATCTTCTGTACATTACGATCTGAAAAAAATTTTTTTAGAAAGTAGACTTCTATTTGTTTCCTTTATTCCAGCCATGACACATAAAGGTGAGTGCTCATAAGCAAAGCCATGCCAAGTTTTGCAGACACGTGCACTCATTTACAAACTACATCTGGCACAGCTGCTATTTTCATCTTCACCTCACAAACTGAGGGCCATCCATTCATCTTATTATTTACTCAACTTCCATAATGGAACTTGGGCTGTGAGAACATCAGCAAAATATCAGACTGTTACTAATGCCAGCCATCACTGTCACAGGCCACTTGGTATCTTTCAAAGCATGTTCACATGCATCATTTCACATGACTTTACCAATACCCTGTATGACAGATGTGTGCTTTTTAAGAGGACTCGTGATTTGATCTTTAGCTAGTAGTATTCCTGAGTTCTCCTAAAAGCATGCGATCTGCTTATTATTATTATTATTTATTTATTAATTTTGGGGGGGTAGAGACGAGGTCTAACTATGTTGCTCAGGCTGGTCTCGAACTCCTGGCCTCAAGCAACCTCCTACCTCGGCCTCCCAAAGTGCTGGGATTATAGTCATGAGGCACCGCAACAAGCATGCAAACTCCTCAATTTGAAAAGTATTTGCTGGAAAGTTAACAATTCTTACTAGAAACTGCAGGAAACTGAAAAATGTCTGAGCAGTGTATATTAATTGGAATGATAAATGTTTTTCATTTTCTAGAAATGAATTCACTCTTACTCCCACACTTAAAGGTGCCTAATCTGACCTTAAGTGATGAGGTCTCATGGTCACTAGAGGTCTCGGGGCCACCTAGCATCAGCAGTGATGTGTTGGGGAGGCTTGTCCATTCTTTTCCACGGGCCTTCGTTCTTCCTTATCTCAACTCTCTCCCAGGACCGCTGTCCTGACCACTCGCTGTGCCTGGAGGAGGGTGGGCGGTCCATGCCGGGTGATACCAAGAGCCGCTGCGCCCTCTTCTCCCCAGTCTGTCCCCTGTCTCCCTCGTCATATTGTTTGTACATGGATGACCTTACTGAAGTTTAGTCCCTGGTTCGTTCTCGACGCCACAGCAGCCTTGACCTGCTGGGCTCAGCAATGCTTCCGCCTCAACCTTCCAAGTAGCTGGAACTACAGGCATAGGTCACCATGCCTGACGAATTTTTCTTGATTTATTGTAGAGATGAGGTCTCACCAAGTTGCCCAGGCTGGTCTTGAAGCCCTGGGCTCAGATAATCCTCTTGCCTTGGCCTTCCAAAGTGCTGGGATTACAGGCGTGAACCACCACGCCCGGCCTGTCCTTGGTTCTTTATCCTTCAATCTGGAGTCTCACTGATGGTTTTTTAGTGTTTCAAAGTAATCATTCTTGATCTTTGACATGCCTTATTGTGTAGTTCATTCATTCATTTAGAGTCAGAGTCTCACTGTTTTAGCTCACTGCAGCCTCAACCTCCTGGGCTCAGGCAATCCTTCTGCCTCGGCCTTTCAAGTAGCTGGGACTACCAGCGCATCCCACCACACCTGGCTAATTTTTAAATTTTTTTTTGTAGAGACGAGGTCTTACTATGTTCCCAGGCTGGTCTCAAACTCCTGGGCTTCCAGAGTGGTGGGATTATAGGCATGAGCCACTGTGCTTGGCTTCATTCTTTTTAAATTGCATAAAGGATATGCTTTTGGGGCTCTGGATTAATAAAAAAGGAACGAATTTGATTCCTTCACGATGAACATATTTCCACTTTCTAGTCTGGCTAAACTTTAATTGAGAACTAACTACTCAGCAATTTGAGTATGTCCATACAATCCAGGAGGTAGAAGAAGAAATACTTCTGCCATAAATTTCAAACTCTTTTTAGTTACACACTATGCATAAGAGAAAAAAAAAAAACCTCACCAAATTAGGATCTCAGCTGTAAAGCAGATTAATTTGGCTTGATAGCTTTGTGAGAAAAAGAAAATGTTAGGGAAACTATTTGGTGGACGTGTAGAGAGATGTTCTGGATTGTGACTCATAACTCCACAGAGCGTTAGTCAGGAACCGGCACAGGAAACACACACAGCATGCTCAGCTTGGGTAGCTGAAGAAAGTAAGGAAGGGCTATTTACAAAGTGTGGGCAAGGTTGCAAGAAAACGGAAGGTCTTTAGAAGCTTCGTGGCCTCTTTCAAGGCCCTGCCCCTAAATCTGTAATCCATCTGTCTTACTTTCCTTTCCTTTCCGCCTTCCTTCCTTCCTTCTCTTTATTTATTTCTTTTTCTTCCTCCCTCCCTTCCTCCCTCCTTCTCTCCCTCCCTCCCTCCCCCCACTCCTTCCCTTCCCTTCCCTCCTTCCTCCCTCTCTCCCTCCCTTTCTTTCTGGGTGTCTCACTCTGTGGCCCAGGCTGGAGTGCAGTAGTCCCATCATGGCTCACTGCAGCCTCAACCTCCCGGACTCGGGCAATCCTTCTGCCTCAGCCTCCCAAGTAGCTGGGACTATAGGTGCATGCCACTACATCTGGCTAATTTTTAAATTTTTTGTAGAGATGAGGCTTTGCTATGTTGCTCAGGCTGGTCTCAAACTCCTGGGCTCAAGCAATCCTCCCGCCTAGGTCTCCCAAAGTGCTGGGATTACAGACGTGAGCCACCATGCCTGGTGTGTTCTTTTTCTTAAAGAAAGCACTCGAAATTACACATGCCTTGCCTCTTCAGTTTCTGTTAGAGAAAAAAAAGTGTGCGTGCCCCACACAACTTTGTTCTGTCCCAAGCAAAGGCTAGTAAAGCATTTCCCGGTGGTCCCTGCTAAGGTGTTTTCCCAACTTAGGCCTGAAGGAGCAGGAAAAGGAGGCCGCTAGGAAGCTGGGGAGAAAGCACAGGTGGGGTGGGCTGCCTTTAGAAACCCTGGTCAAACCCAGCCACACCTACCCCGAGCCTAACCAGGAGACAGAGAGATGGGGGAAATCAGCGCCTCCCACCTAACCAAAGCCAAAGGGCAGGAGAGTCTGTTTCTACCTTCTGTCATGACTGGGGCTTGGGGCACAAACAAGGGTGAGGAGGGCCTAGCAGGCAGAAATATCCAGCACACACTGCATACAGTTTCTTGAACGCTGAGAACAGAGTTCCATCCTGAGAGAGGATGGCTTAAGAATAAGCGTGCCACACAGGTGTGATGTCCTCGACGCAGCCAGCACATTCATAAAAGTGGTACAGACATGATAGTCTAGTAAATAGCGTCCTATTTTCTCTTTTTGAGTCGGGGTCTCACTCTGTTTCCCAGGCTGCAGTGCAGTGGCACGATCATGGCTCACTGCAGCCTCGACCTCTGGGCTTAGGTGATTCTCCCGCCCCAGCCTCTCGAGTAGCTGAGACTGCAGGCACATGCCACCACACCTGGCTAATTTGTTGATATATTGTAGAGACGAGGTCTCACCAAGTTGCCCAGGCTGGTCTCAAATTCCTGGGTCTCCCACCTTGGCCTTCCAAAGTGCTGGGATTATAGGCATGAGCCACTGCACTTGGTCAGGATCTTATTGTTCTAATGGTATAATTTCAAATGGAAAGCGTTACTGAGCTAATTTTTGGAGAACCTGATTTGTGTCCCAGGAAAACAACTTAAATTGTTTGGGCCACGGTTTGCCTTTTTAAGGTAAGGGAGAAAATTCTGGCACAAAGTAGATGTTTAATAACTGTTAATGGGGCAACCTTCTTTAGGGTCTCTTCCCTCTGTGGGAGCTTTTCTGTCTTCTTAATAAATCTTTTAAAAAATAACTGTTAATGAAATGTAGAAACAAAGATCTGAATACTGCGTGTTCTCACTCATAAGCGGGCCCTGATCACTGGTCACACTAGCACAAGAGTGGGATGGGCTGGACACTGCTGGCAGGGGGAAGGACACTGGACAATGCTGGCGGCAGGGAGGAAGAAAGGTGGGAGACACGTGGCAGCACAGTGGTACCTAGTCTACCATCAGGGGAAGAGAGAGCCAGCCAGAGAAGCCCAAACTTCACCTGCATGCAAACTATTTATGTAGTAAATCCTTGCTTGTACCCCACAACTCTAAAATAAATAATAGTAATTATTATTAGTGAAATGAATTAGTAAGTGATCCCCCAATTCAAACATTCCATGATCTTTTCTCTTCCTTTCTGACTGATCAAGTCTTAGTGGCTTTCAACAATGAGGTTTCACTGTGTCTCCGTCAAAATATAAATGACCTAAAGACAATACTTACCCGAACAGAGAGTCTGCTTTTTATTATTTATTTATTTATTTATTTTTTGAGTTGGAGTCTCACTCTGTTACCCAGACTGGCGTTCAGTGGCCGCTCCTGGCCACTGTAGCCTCAACCTACTGGGCTCCGGCGATCCTTCCGCCTCATCCTTCCAAGTAGTTGGAGCTACAGGCACGTGCTACCATGCCCAGTTAGGGAGTCTGCTTTTCAAAAGAAACTTTGGGAGAATGAAAAATGAACTCTTTCATAAATGATGGCTTTCATATTCAATAATACCTCTTCTTTGGGACACTATTAAGCTGGAGGCTAAAAGTTTGTCACTGTCCTTTTACACAGTGGTGTACATTTGATTTTACACACCAAGATGCAGTTATTTGGCTCAAAGTGGCAGCATTAGAAAAGCAAACAAACATTGAGGTGTCAGGAGAGAGAGATGTGTCACATGATGTTGAAAGGGCAGAGGAGAGACTGAAAATAACAAGGAAAAATAGAGAAGGGGTGGGCACTGGAAGTGGTGATGAATATTGGAAACAGCACAGGGTCAAGCAAGCATTTACCCCGGGAGACTGAGGAGGAGTGACACTGGAGAGAAAGGCTCTGAAACGCTAGTGTCAAGGATTATGAATTGCACCACATGAAACTGGACAGATCAAAAACGGTCATGGCTAGGTACAACGGCTCATGCCTATAATCCCAGCAACTGTGGGAGACTGAGGTGGGAGGATTGCTTGAGCCCAGGAGTTTGATACCAGCCCGGGCAACATAGCGAGACCTCGTTTCAATCAGTTAATCAATCAATCAAAATGTAGCTTATAGGGACAAGGTCTTGCTATGTTGACCAGCCTGGGCAAAATAGCGAGACCTTGTCTCTATAAATCAACCAATTAATCAATCAAAATGACCAAATGTAGCAATTTTATATGCTTTTTCATAAGAGATCTGCTTACTACTGAGTGTTATAGTCTGTGGGTCATCTAGTGCTTGAAATAGCCCTGGAAGAAATCACTGTCGTAGTACAAATGTAATAACAGAGGTTCATAGTTCAGTCTCCAGAATCATTAAGAAATAGCTACCTTATATCTAGTGTCCTCTGAGAGAGTAAACTATAAAACATAGGATAGAAAAATATTTATTTTAACTAGGCATGGTGACTCAAGCCTATAGTCCCAGCACTTTGGGAGACTGAAGGGGGAGGATTGCTTGAACCCAGGAGTTGGAGACCAGCCTGGGCAACATAGTAAGACCTCATCTCTACAAAAAAAAAAACAAACCCCAAAATTGGCCAGGTGTGATGGCATGGTAGCTGAGTGGTACCAGCTACTCTTGGAGATTAAGGTGGAAGGATCGCCTGAGCCTAGGAGGTCGAGGCTGTGGTGAGCTGTGATCATGCCACTGCACTTCAGTCTGGGCATCAGAAAAAAAAAAAAAAAAAAAAATCAAAAAGGTAGCAACTCCATAGCATAAGGGGCCAGCTTACTACTGAACAGTGTTATAGCCTGTGAGTCATTTAGTGCAAGGGTTAGTCTTCTCTCATTGAAACAGCCCTGGTCAAGAAATCACTATTACAGCCCAGACTTAATAAAGAGGGTCATAGTTCAGTCTCCGGGATCATTAAGATGTTACCTTATACCTGATATATTGAGAGAGTAAACTATATAACATAGAACGGAAGAATATTTACTTTAAAAGTTGAAATGAAAAGTTTCGGTGCTAAACAGATCAGCGTTTATATGAATATTTCATTTCTTCTTTTGCATTTTGTGTGTATGTGTGTGTGTGTATTGAGAATGGGCTGTATACATGAGCACAACTAATACCAAAAAGGAAAACACAACATGAGGAGGTAAGGAGGATGGTTAATTTATTTCAAATGCCTGTTCCAAATCTAGGTCTGTGGGCTCAGGGATCGTATCCGGATCTTCCCTTAAATTTTACTTCATCTGTCTGGTGCGTCTGATGATGAGATGATATTCTGCTGAATACCTATCATGGGAAAATGCTATTTTAACTGTATGTATGTATGTATGTATGAATGAATGAATGAATGAGTCAGGGGTCTCACTCTGTTGCCCAGGCTGGAGTACAGTGGTATGATAATGACGATCACGGGTCACGGCAGCCTTGACCTCTTGGGCTCAGGCTGGCACCTGCAATGCCAGCTACTGGGGAGGCTGATGTGGAAGGATCACCTGAGCCCAGCAGGTTGAGACTGCAGTGGCTGTGAGTGCCTGTCACTCCAGCCTGGGTGACAGAGTAAGACTCCTACTCAAAAAAAAAGTTGAAGGGTGAAGTAGCTCAAATTCCTGTACTTTTTAAGCCACATAACTAAAGCTATTAAAAAAAAATCTATTCAGAAAAAAAGTTTCTTGCCAGCACAAACACACATGTACGTATGTCATGAATAAGGAGCATGGCCAGCCATATCGTTGGCCATGATGTCCAGTTGACACATTTCTCATTAAGGCTGAATTGAAGGCTAAGGTTTTTTTCAGAAGTCAACAAAGTGAGCTCTTAGGGAATCACAAGCATCTTTTTCTTAAGAGTTACTTTTGTACATTGTTGACCTCAATTTAGAAGTATGCGCAGGTGAGTACATGTGAAAAGATCTTGGTCAGCTTTCCCAAGTCAGGTTTGGGCTAGGAGCCAGCAGCAAATCTGAAGAAATCAAGATCTCTGTGCCAGGGGCTCCATCAACGTGCAGAATCCTTGCACGGGCAGAATCCTTGCACGGGCAGAATCCTTGCACTGGGCGACGGAGTGAGACTCCAACTCAAAAAAGAAAAAAAAAAAAAAAAAGAAAGATATAACTCTTATGTGTGTAATCATCACCCTAATCAAAATATAGAACATCCCCTTTACCCAACAGTTTCTTTGTGCCTCTTCCCACACCCCTCCCTCCCCCACCCACAGGCAACCACTGATCTGTGTTCTATCATTATAGATTAGATTTGCATGGTATAGAATGTCATATACATGTAACAATACAGTATGTAAACTTTGGAGTCTGGCTTCTTCCATTGAGCCCAATGCTTTGAGATTCATTCGTGCCGTTACACGTTTCAGAAATCTGTTCTTTTTTACTACTGAGTAGTAGGCTGACGTGTGGCCGTGCCACAATTTATCTACTTTACCAGTTGATGGATGTTTGAGTTGTCTCCAGTTTTTGACTATCATGAATGAAGCTACTATGAACATTCGTGTACTAACAAATAAAACTCTGGGATTTTAGGAAATTCACCAGAACTGTCTGGCTGGTGATAAACTGCCTGGCCCTCTGGGGGGAGGTGGAGTCAAGTTGTTGAGCCAAGTGGAAGAGCAAGTAACCGGTTGTGTGAAAAGCAACTAACAGCCAAAAGCAGGGGGAAAAAAAAAAAATCTGTGCTGAGCCTAGAGAGGACTGCTGATCAGCATGGGAAAAATGGATTGCAACATCACTGGCAGGACCGAATAATACACACACTTACTTGTTTTCTTTTGACAGGAACTGGATGGAATTGAGCCAAAGACTCAAACCCATCTTCCCTGACTACGTCTTCAGGATATATTTGAAGCCTTGTCCAGGCAGTAGAGACAAAGAGTTCTATATCAGAGTCACAGACTTGATCGGAAGTGGGGCCTGGGACAGGGATCCATAACCTTGGCCAAATGGGCATAAAAATACTAGCTGCCTACCTCAAGGGCTGTGGGCAGCATGAGAACCTGTGTGATACCTAGCAAGGGTCTGGCGCATGAGAGTGGCTCAGTACACATGTATTATGATTAAAAAATCATGTATTACCTTTGACTTGTAGTAAAAGAATCCAGATGCTTCCATGCAAAGTCACAATATTGTAATGCATTTTTTCTTAACACACACACTGCGAGTTCTTCCTGTATTATTTATATAACCGTTGAAGAATCAGACTCATCGAAATCTGGTTAGATGTTAGAAGCCAGTCACCTCAGGTGCAGGCTGCACCATTTGTGGTGGCTTCAGTCCAGTCCCAAAGCTCCCACCAGGTGCATCTCAGACCAGAAGAAATGACTTAGGGGTTTGTGAACAAAGCTGATTCATGAGCGCTTCCCGGGGAGCCCTGACTCTGGGTGTGTGTGACTTGGAGTGTATTCCTCTGTCGACTCTGGTTCTCAGGTGCCCACTGAACCTCCACATCCTCTAAAAAGGGTGGGGGGCAGTGGAAGGAGCCTGGGAGGAGGACTTGGGTTTGAATTCCATCTTTATCGCCCCAACCCCAGACACACTATTTTGTTTCTTCATGGTCCGAGGTCCTTTCCTCCTCTCTGTGGGGTAACAGCGCGATCTCATTAGGCTGCAGCAGGGTGACAGGATTGTGTTAAGTGCCAGGACTGTGACAACACATGCTTGTTGACCATGTTAATCCCATGTTTTACCTTAGTCTTTCCTATTCCTTTCCCCAAAGTCCACTGGCTGCATTAACTCAAAAGAAATAGAGCTATTTTGTTTCTTGTTTGTTTTTATTTTCTACTTTGATTCAGGGGGTTCCGTATTTAGGTTTATCACACAGAAATATTGCCTAGTGGTACAGTTGGGCTTCTACTGAGCCCATCACCTAGGTGGTGGACGCAGTACCCAGTGGGTACTTTTCAGATCCTCCTCCCCCTTAGAATTGGCCTTTTCTACTAAAAATAGAGCTACTTTAAAGCGTGACTCAGGAGTCTCCCGGGAGTCAATATTGTCCCGAACGTTCCCCTTCCAAGAAAGGTGGGGCTCTTTTCAGCCTCGCCAGGACTGGGTGGTGAGTGATGGTTAATTCTTAAGCCACAGTGGCCGTGCGCATGGGCCGGGTTCCAGTGGAGTGCTTTGCTTGGAATGCGCTTCCCCTGCCAGGAGCCCCTGCTCCCTCCCTTTCCCAGGTCCGTCTCGCCCTCTCCCTGCCAACACCTCCTCCCCCGACCCCTACCTACCCGGTCCCGGCGCCGGCAAACCCCGGCGCGCTGCCGCACCTCGGGGCGGGTTTGTTTTGTAGATCAGCTCTGCGCGCTCTCCCGGCTTCCGGCGCCGGCACCTGGTGCAGCCGTTTTGCTCCAGGCGTTGTAAGAGGCACACGTGGTTCCCCTTCCTGGGACCGGGGCGGATCGCTCGCAGGCGGCTTGGGTCCCCTCCCGCCCCAGCGCCCCTGAGCGCCCTGGGGTGGCGCGGGCGGGCCAGGGCCGGGTGGATAGAACCCCGCGGGCTTCCTTCCGCTCGCGGGAGGGTGTGCCAAGGTGACCCCCCTCGCTCCCTACTCCCACCTACCCTACACTCTAGGACCTCGGGGGGGGGGAGGGTAGCGGGAGACCCTTGGGGAAGACGGAGAGCGAGATCGCGCGGGGTGGGGGGGTGGGAGCCGGATTTGAATGCGCGCGCGCTGCTCCCATTGGACGGCGCGCTCGGGGCGGCCCAGGTGCCGCATTCCTCCGGTTTTCTTAGTGTTTCCTTCTGCAAGGACTGAGTGTTGAGCGCAGGTGGCTTCTTAACGTCCCCGTGGAGAAGCCTGCTTGTTTTCCTCGTTCTCCTTCCTTCCCACAAAAAGGACGGTTTCCGAAAAGAAAAAAAAAAAAAAATCCGCCTTAGGATCCATGAGTGTGTTTACTGCTGCCTCGTGGTCACGCAGGGCTGTTGGGAAATCGCATCTTTATTGAGGAAGGAGGTAAAAGGCAAAAGCTAAAGAACTGGGAGCCGTTTATTTTCTAGATATGATTATTTGGACCGTTCTGATTTTCCTTTAAAAAAATAAACCAGAATGATAGTTAAAGAAAATGCTTTTCCAAGTGGTGCCAAAAACAGTGTTTAAGACAGATTCAAAAAGTAAAACCAGAGTTTATTTTGTTGGAATGAACGTAACAAAGACACCACTTTCTTGTTTTCAGTTGGGAACTGCGTGCTTCCGTTTTGGCTCGTGGTTCTGTGATACACTTGTGGGGGGAAACACTTGATTCTCATCCTTTCCCTCCCCGTCCCCTTTTATTTTTCAGTCCCGAGCACAACCACCAGAAGAGAGCAGAAGGAAGCCAGTTTTGGGGAAACTTGGCACGCTGTTCACGGCAGGAAGGAGAAGGAACAGCAGAAACGGGCCAGGGAGTCCCACCAGCTCGAGTGCCAAATCAGTGTCTCCCAAAGATGTGACCCCCTCTAAGCTCCCTGAGAGTGAGAAGAGTCAGCTTCAGGGCAGCCAGCCGGAGCAACCGGACGCGAGCCAGGAGCGCCCCCCGCACGAGCAGCCCCGGGGGACGGAGGGCGAGCGCTCCGAGAGCTGCGTCCACGCGGCCCCCTTGACGCCGGGCTGCTCGAGCGGCAGCGCGGCGGCTGGGCAACAGGGCCATGACGGTGATTCACTCCAATTAGAGGTTCTGGAGGCAGAGGGAGAGACTTTCCCAGATGCCACCGCCGCTGCGAGGCAGCTGCATTCCTCACCAGGGAATTCCTCCAGGCAAGAGGACGCAGAGACGCCCGCCCGCCGTCCGGGGGAGGACGCTTCGCCCGGAGCTGGCAGCGCGCAGGAGACCTCCCGAGGCGCCAGGGGTGTGCCCGGGTCGCCCACCCGGGAGCCGCCCGCGGGAGGACTAGGCGAGGCCCCCGCCGAAGCCCCCCGCGCGTGTGCCCAAGGGGGCGCTCTGGGGACCCTCGACGCGCACGGCCAGTCCCCCGAGGACGCACCTGCGCCTCCAGGTGGCCCTCCCACCGAGGGCACCGAGGGCGCCGAGAGCGAGGCCGGGTCGCGACAGGCCGACGGCACCGCGCGGCCCGGAGGACGCGGGGCCCAGCCCGGCGAGCGCGCCCACCCTGCCAAGGTGCTCACTTTGGACATCTACTTGAGTAAGACTGAGGTGGCGCAGGGGGACCCGCCGGCCGTGGTTACTCCTGGGGCGGA
This sequence comes from Tarsius wallacei, assembly GCA_963574415.1. Classification (NCBI taxonomy): domain Eukaryota; kingdom Metazoa; phylum Chordata; class Mammalia; order Primates; family Tarsiidae; genus Tarsius; species Tarsius wallacei. The sequence continues at coordinate 21,661 of CAUYQG010224495.1, read as the reverse complement.
CGACGGCGGCGACTCGGACGACATGGAGAGGAGGTCGAGCGGTCGCAGGTCCGGGAGGAGGAGGAGGTCGCAGAGATCCTCCGACTCGCCCGGTGCGGACGCCGAGCTGCCCGACAGCGCGGCCAGGGACGACGCGGTGTTCGACGACGAGGCGGCGCCCAACGCGGCCGCCGGGAGCGCCTCGGCGGAAAAGAAAGTGAAATCTCCGCGGGCGGCCCCCGACGGGGGCGTTGCCTCCGCGGCGAGCCCGGAGTCCAAGCCCGGCCCCGGCCCCAAGGGGCAGCTCCGCGGGGAGTCGGAGCGCAGCCGGCTGCCGGCCCCGGCCTCGTCCCCCACCAAGAGGAAGGGCCGGAGCCGCGCCCCCGAGGCCGTGCCCACCCCGCCCGCCGGCGGCCCGCGGGCGCCCGCCAAGGAGTCTCCACCCAAGAGGGCGCCCGACCCGGGCCCGCCTGCCAAGGGCGCTGCGGCCGAGGGCGGGGAGGAGGCGGCCCGGGGCGCCCCCCGCGAGCTCACGGTCAAGAGCAGCTCGCTGCTGCCGGAGATCAAGCCCGAGCACAAGAGGGGCCCGCTCCCCGGCCACTTCGACGGCCGGCCCGAGGGAGGGGGGCGAAGCCGAGAGCTGGGCAGAGGGGCGGGAGCCGCGGACGCCGACGGCTCGAAGCCCAGGAACCACCTCGGAGCCGGCAGGTCGACGGTGACCACCAAAGTGACCCTGTAAGTAGCTGGGGCGCGGGGCCGGGCGAGTGGCTGGGCCTCTCGAGAGGTTCGGGGGTTTGCATTTGTGGACGAGACGCCCCGGCACTGAGTTTTCCCCTCTGAACTGAGATCGTGAGGGGCCAGTTCACACAGTTGAGCTTTCAGGAGGTGACACGTGCGGCAGCCTCCTCGGCTTATTTCCATTTTAAGTAAGTTTTAAGTTGAGTGAATGTAAAAATAGGATATCCCTTGGGGATTAGTATTTACCTAAATAATAGGCCGGGCTCATGCTTGTAATGCCAGCACTTCGGGAGGTCGAGGCTGGAGGATCGCTTGAGCCCAGGAGTTCGCGACCAGCCTGGGCAACATAGCGAGACCTTGTCTCTACAAAAAATAATAAAAACTAAACGAAACTAAGAGACAATGTATAAGGCATTCCATGTGTCTTAAAACACATGTGCAGTGAATTTCAAAACATGGAGCAAACATTAATGTGTTCAGTATGACCTGGGTGATTTGGCATGTGTGAGTTTAAGAGAATTCAAAGAACCTCTTACTGGAACTTAGCGCATTACTAGCCTAAACTTTAAAAAGTCCCTAATGTAGCATCTCGGTTGCTTCTTCCCCTTTATAATGTTAGGGAATCTAGTGGTATTTTTGCCCCTAGGTTGGAAAGTAGTTTTCAGTACTAGAAATGAAAGATCAATGTTCTTACTGGGAGACTGTTAGCTACACAAAGGACACACACACCTAAAAAAACAGACTGTGACTACGTGTGGCTAAGTTTGATTTCAGAAATATTTACTGGGTATCTCCTATGCATGGTACTGTACTAGGTACTCTTGGGGGGAAAACCCTACAACTATGATTCAGAATATTGCTCTTGAAACGGTTATAGCCCCTTTTGGCACACAGGAAACACACACATTAAGTGATGTAATATCTGATTAGACTGCCAGAGGGGTGTTACCATCTGTGAAGGCTGGGGAATGGCAGAAGAGGAAGGAATCACTGTCAGCGCTTTGGAGCAGCCAGGACTCTGCCTTGCTGAGAAACGTGATTTGTATAGGTGGACAGGATGTAAACCTGTAAAGATCCTCCCTTCCCAGCCTCCTGTGCCCCCATGCCCCAGTGAGCACAGGTGGAAAATGATGAGGTACTTAAGTTTTTCCAACATTCACTCATTGGTTAAAAGACCTGGTATTTCCCCAACATGACCGTTCTTGAACTGAGTGGTTTCATTCCGTTTGATTTCTTGGATAAGTAAGCTTTGGAGTTGGAGGTCTGATCAGTAAACACTTGAGAGGAAAGTGCTTAATGAATAACTCGAGCTTCCTCACCAGCTGCCAGCTTGGAGACCTTTGATATAGTCAGCTGTTTATTCTGTAACGGTAGAGTCAGAGCTAATCCGAGTGAGTGATGCCCATTATTTGTAGAAGACCAAGGTGACTGAGCACGGAAGCCTTAGAGCAACGTTGCTGATTGAGGACGCCTCACCTGTCTTCCAATCAGAAGACACTAGCAGAAAAACCAGAAATGTTACACTGCTAAGGAGGGGCCTAAATGGAGGAGGAGGAGAAGGAGGAGCATACAGTAACACCCTTCCTGTGCTGTTTCCTATAGCAGGACTAAACCATTTGTCTCTTTCTCAGTTCTGGCTCTTTTCTTTTCTTTCTTTCTTCTTTTTTGAGTCGGAGTCTCACCCCGTCACCCAGGCTGGAATTCAGTGGCATGCTTACGGCCCCTGCAGCCTCGACCTGCTGGGCATAGACAAGCCTTCTGCCTCAGCTTTCCAAGTAGCTGGAACTATAGGCACGTGCTACCACGCCCAGCTTATTTTTTGATTCATTGTAGAGACGAGGGTCTCACCAAGTTGCCAGGCTGGTCTTGAACTCCTGGACTCAGGCAAGCCTCTCACCTCGACCTCCCAAAGTGCTGGGATTACAGGCTGAGCCACTGCACCCGGCTGGTTCTAGCTGTTTTCCACCTCGAATTCTTCTTGACCAGACACGCAGTTTATTTAATTTCATTTTGCTCAGTTTCTTGCACATAATGAATTGGCAAATTGTTGAAAAGAAAAATTAATAATTCTTTTTAGTCCTGTGACCCCATTTCTGTTTGGTGGGTTTTTTCGCTATTATGAGATGTTAATCAGATTATTTTTTAAAACAATTTAAGACTGAAGAGTTAGTAAAACAACTTCATGTTTCCTGAAAAATAATGACCGTGAAGCAACATGTTTCTTTATGCTGCTAGAAAAATTATTTCTTCAAGTTCTCTACCAGGCTGGGTGCAGTGGTTCATGCCTGTAATCTCAGTACTTTGGGAGGCCAAAATGGGAGGATCGCTTCAGTCTAGGAGTTTGAGACCAGCCTAGGCAACATAGTGAGACCTTGTCTACAGAAAACCAAAAACTTAGCCAGGTGTGCTGGCATGCACCTGTAGTCCCAGCTGCTTGGGAGGCTGAGGTGGAAGGATCACCTGAGCTGGGAGATTGAGGCTGCGGTGAGCCGTGATCCTGCTATGACGCTCCAGCCTGGGTGGCAGAGTGAGACCTTGACTCAAAAAAAAAAAAAAAAGTTCTCTGCCAAATGCTGAATGATGGAATTCTTAAAATGGTGTGTTCAGAATATGGAGAATTTTCCTCTTATAATATGGCTTTTTAGATTCTAGATGATTTTCGTCTCTCATAATGAAGGCATTACAACCTGAATTATAGGAGCCTTCCTTTTAATCAGTCTGAACTAGGTTAATTGTAGTGACTCTTGGTAGCAGGCCTTAATAGCACAGAAAGTTTGGTTGTAAAATGTGTTTTGATCTTCTTGTAAATCTTTAATGTGCAGATAGGTGCTTCCTGCCCTTAAGGTGGCTTGCTGGCTAACCTGTAGCGTTTTCCTGCTTACATCATAAGATACGCTTTGATGCCTGAATTGAGTGCTGTTCCTTTAGCTGATGAGTGAGAATTCCTACAAAGTATTTTCTCTGGTGTGTGACCATCCCTCATTAAGGGATAGCATGTATAAGCTATTTCTAATCATCTCCCTGGTTTTAGAATTTAATCTTTAAGGAAATGCTCTTCAGGTAATTTTACTTTTAAATGTAAGATATGGGTCTGGAATAAGGGAGCTTAGATATCTTATGGAATTACTGAGGAAAGCAATACCTGAGAGAAGTGGATGAACTTTACAAATTTAGTTTTTATTTTATTTTTTGAATTGGAGTCTCACTGTGTTGCCCAGGCTGGCGTACAGTGGTATTTTTCTTTTGAGATAGGGTCTCGCTCTGTCACCCAGGCTGGTGTGCAGTGGTGTGATCATGGCTCACTGCAGCCTCAACCTCCTGGGCTCAGGCAATCCTCCCTCCTCAGCCTGGAGTACCCGTGACTATAGGTGCGCACCACCATGCCTAGCTAATCTTTGATTTTTTTGTAGAGGCGGGCATCTCACTGTGTTGCCCAGGCTGGTCTTGAACTCCTGGGCTCAAGCAATCCTCCTACCTCAGACTCATAAAGTGTTGAGTTAACAGGTGTGAGTCATGACACCTAGCCAGATTTAGTATTCAAATACAATTCATAGAAATGAAAATCTAAGTTCTCAGTGCTGCTTTTGGAGAGGACTTGATGGTATCTAATCCAGTCTTCTCTTTTTATCAAGAAGGATAAGGTGTCTTATCCAGAGTCATCATACCTGTCCCTTCTAGAAGCTCTTTCGTCCTAGCCTTCTTAAAATCCCAGGCCATGCAGGAGACAGCACAGGACTTCAGTGCTTCTCCACTGTCATGTTCTCATGATCAGTGGTGGTCTCTACAGTCTGGTTACTTTACTTTTAGAACTTATGATAATTCTTTGTCTCCTTAAATGATATAAAGATGGAAAGAACTGGAGAATCTCTTTCAGGCGAGTCGAGTGACCCCATCTGGGGAAGTAGAAGAGTGTAGTGGTCTGGAGCAAAGCATTAGAAACCAGAGCACCTGGCTTTAAATCATGGCCCTGTCACTTATGGGCTGTGTGACCTCGGGCAGGCGCCTTCTCAAAGCCTCAACTTCCTCAGCTTAAAATATAATGTGGCAAGTTGTACGTTAGGCGAACCATTTCCCAAGTGCTTGGCAGGTAGTGACTGTTATGACTTATTTATCTCCCTCATTCTAGAAACCATTACACCAATGACTTAGACTTTTTTTTTTATATAGCTTTGGAACCCTTTCTTCTAGGAAAGCTTGTGTAGAACAATATCACAGTGGTTAAGTGGGTGTGATTCTGGTTGAAAGGAGGGTGGACAACCCATTCCTCAGTCCCTACTGTCCCCAACCAACTCCAATGAAATTTTTTTTTTTCTTAAACAGAGAAGGTAGAGTCCAGAGAGGTAAAGTAACTTAACCAAGTTCATACAGACAATTAGCATGAAAGCCAGGACAAGAGCCAGAGAATGCCGAACAGAGCACATTTTGTTTCTCTGAAAGCAAGCACTGTGTACAATCCAAGACATTTTTTCTATTAGGGGGTAGTTATGCCTAAGAAATGTGACAGAGAGCAGGGAGACTCTTACCCAAGAAGTGATAATAGAACCAACAATTGAGTAATTGATAAAACAATTATGGTACGTTCATATGGTGGGCTTTTATGCAGCATTAAGAAAACTTTTCAAACAACTTTTTTAGGAATCTGAAAGATGTTAACTATAAGACTAAGCCATCTTAGTTCTTAAGAAAACTCAAGATACAAACTGTAAGAACAGAATAATTTCAATTGTATTGACAATATTCAATTATGCATGTAAAAAAGGAAATTTACTAAACTATGAACAGGGTTAGTCTGAGTGGAAGAGTTAGGAGAGATTTTTAAATATTTTCTGGCTGGGCACAGTGGCTCAAGTCTGTAATCCCAGCACTTTGGGAGGCCGAGACGAGAGGGTTGCCTGAGCCCGCGGATTTGGTACCAACCTGGGCAACGTGGTGAGACCTTGTCTCTACAACAAGTCAAAAAAATTAGCTGGGCATGGTTGTGCGTGCCTGTAGTTCTGGCTACTTGGAAGGCTGAGGCAGAAGGATCATCGATCAGGAGGTCGAAGCTGCAGTGGCTGAGAGCATGCCACTGCACTCCAGCCTGGGTGACAGAGTGAGACTCCAACTCAAAAAGAAAACAAAGAAAAAAGAAAACAACTAAAAAAAATATATATCTTCCAAATTTTCTACAGTGAACATACTTATATAATCAGAGAAAAATGTTATAAGGGAAGGGTGAGAGGTAAGTTGTAAAACCCAAAGAGTTTTGAAAAGAATCTAGCCTTTTGAGATAATGCTAAAAAGAGTTATAATAAAAAGATGTAATTGATGTGGGGGAAATAAATTACATATTTAAAGTGTGGGGATGCATCAACTATTTAAATGTGTTCTAAGGTTCTTCAGGCCCTCAGGTCTCTTCTGACTCCAGGCCCAGGTCCTGGGCATGCATATTAGGCACTCAGTGAATTTGCTAACCCCTCATTGCTGGAGTTTCTTAGCTATATAATCATATGCAAGCAAAACACCCATCGAAAATAGTCGATAGTGGACTTAGGGCTGTTGAAAGCTTCTGCTATGGACCAGGAAGATGTTGGCTTTTCATAGCTTTGTAATCAATTGGTTTGTGTGTTCGTTTTTCAAAACTAGGTCAATAACTTTATCTTGCTGCTTTTTCCTCACAGCCCTGCCAAGCCCAAACATGTGGAACTAAATCTTAAAACCCCTAAGAATCTTGACAGTTTGGGGAATGAGCATAATCCCTTTAGCCAGCCAGTTCATAAAGGAAACACTGCCACCAAAATCTCCTTATTTGAAAACAAGCGGGCCAACAGTAGCCCGAGACACGCTGACGTTCGAGGCACGAGGAACACTCCCGCCTCTAGTAAAACGTTTGTCGGGAGGGCGAAGCTGAATTTGGCCAAAAAAACCAAGGAAATGGAGCAGCCTGAAAAGAAAGGTATGCCAAGTAGTCCCCAGAACGGCGTGTTGGTGAGGGAAACCTCTACAGAAACTAAAGTCCTTGAAGAAGAGATCCTGCCAGCGACCAGAGGAGTGAAGGGAGAACCTACTGAGGGCCAGGCTCTGGGTTCTCAGCCCCACCAAGGGGATGAGGCAAATGTGCAGACAGATGCTGGCTGCCCTGCAGAGCCAGTAGCCACTGCTCTGGTTCCTGTCATAGACCGTAAGCCCTTAGGAGAGAACGACTCAAAGGCTGTTGACAGCAAAAGACTCATACTTGAAAATATGACTGATGGAGCAGAAGACATGCCCGCCATTGCTGATGCCAAAGATTTATCTCCGCCAGCCATACCCAAACCACAGGGTGAACGTTCTGACTCACCGCCCCATGCTAGGCCACCTCATGGGCCTTCTCTTTCACTGTGTGCACCTGTTCCTGTGGATATTCCCAAAGACTTGTGCATTCAATCTCCCGTAAGCAATCTTCCATGCACTGGTCTGAAAGTGTCAGAAAACCATAAAGGTTGTACATTGCCTGTGTCTTGTGAGGATAATGAGAAAGCACCCCCCTCCAAGCTTGAAGAAGGAGGAGAAACAGACCCTCCTGTGTCCCCAGAAGCTGTGAGAAGTGAGTGTCCCTCTAAAGTCCTTGTCCAGGTCAGGTCCTTCGTGCTCCCTGTGGACAGCACCCAGGATGTCAGCTCCCAGATCATCTCAGATAGCTCTGAAGTTAGAGAAGGACAGTTGCCAAGTTGTCACAACAATGAACTTGAAGTGGTTTCCGTTACAAGTTGTGCTTCCCTGCAAGAGGAAGTACTAAGTAGTAAGGGCACATCGCCCAAACACACCCATTGCTCGGAGGAACACGCGGCAAAATCTGGCCCACCAGTTGTACTGCCAGAATCCGAGGAAACTCTGCCTCGAGGTCAGGACAGCAGAACACCCCCGACAGCTGAATCCTGTCCCCCCAGCTCTCCCAGCAGCAGAAATCATTTAGAAACTCCTCGAAGGCCAGATCAGAATGGAGCACACGGCCAGGCTACCCCTCTCAGTCTTCTGAACATCTCTGCCGGTAGTGACGATAGTGCATTTGATTCTTCTTCTGATATGGAAAAATTCACGGAAATTATTAAAAAGATGGATAGCACCGTGTGTGTGCCCCAGAAGAAAAAGAAGGCCAGGATGCCCAACTCCCCTGCCCCTCACTTTGCCATGCCTCCTATCCACGAGGACAATTTGGAAAAGGTATTTGATCCCAATGTGTTTACCTTTGGTTTGGGGAAGAAGAAGGAAAGCCAGCCGGAGCTGTCACCAGCTTTGCATCTGATGCAGAACCTTGACACAAAATCCAGGCTGAGGCCCAAGCGTGCGTCCACAGAGCAGAGCGTGCTGTTCAAGTCCCTGCACACCAACACGAACGGGACAAATGAACCTGCAGCAACTCCAGACATAAGTGACAAAGAGAACAGGGATGTCCCAAATGGAGGCGTTAAGAGATCCAGGCTAGAAAAAAGCGCGCTTTTCTCGAGCTTGTTATCTTCTTTACCGCAAGACAAAATCTTCTCGCCCTCTGTGACATCAGTCAACACCATGACTACGGCTTTCAGCACTTCTCAGAACAGTTCCCTCTCTCGGTCTGCGGAGTCCGTGACTGAGGGTGCCCCGCCCTGTGGTTTGAACAAAGAACAGCCAAATCTTCCACCCAGCGGCTCTTTAAAGGTCTTCAATTTCGACTCATCAAGTACAACTCATTCGGGTCTGAAAAGTCCAAGCCACATGGAAAAACACCTGCAAAGAGAGAAAACCAAAGAAGATCTGAATTCACGAAGCGGCTTACACTTACCAGAAGCTAAACTTTCTGACCTTGCAAAACCGAAGAACAGTGATGATATGGAGAGGGCTAATCACATTGAAAGTGTCCTTAAATCACACTTGCCAAACTCTGGAAACAGTGACACCGACTTTGTGGGTCTTTTCAAATCAAGCCTGTATGACCCAAGCATTGCCTTTTCTGGAATGTCATTGTCAGACACAACAGTAAGTAGCGATCTGTTATTATTTGGGGTATTTGTAAAGGGAGGGGGGAGAGAGAGGATGAGCAGCTCACATTATTTTAGAAACAGCTGTGCTTATGTGTGATCGTTTTCTATGCATCCATCTCCTGTGGGAAGATCTGCTATGTTCAAGGGAATGTGAGGGCCCAAGGAAAAAGGTACTAAGATTCTTCTCGCAAGGCATTTTTGTTGTCTAGCAGGAACAGGTATGGATAAGCTTTGAGAGTTTGGAGACAGACAAGATGCTTTTTCCTTCCTATTCCATGTAAGATGCTTACTACTATACTTAGAATTTTGGAGATTTATGAAGCAGCTTCCTTTGTTGGGGAAGGCCCCAGTCAAAGAAACTTTCTCTTATCCTTCTCTCATAATAGGAGATTCATTTCTTTCCATAAGTAGCAATATGTGTTCATTCCATGCAATTGACAAAGTATTTTCTCTTTCTTGGGGATTAGCTTTTGTCGAGTAATATAGTTTTTTTCTACAAAGTTGTGCAGAATCAATAATTTTGGTTTACATTGGATCTTTCCTTTGCTGTTCTAGAAAGGACAGCATCCTATGATTTTGAGGAACAGTTTTGATTTATGCATCTTTTATGTGACTGCCAGAAGTTGTTTTTGTTACTCAGTATTCTAATGTGAATTTGTGCGTTTTTGGTACCAAGGTTGTGACTTGGAGTAAGGAAGGACAATGAGAGAGGAAGGTGGAGTATAAGGGTTGCGCTCAGCTCTGCCAGCCCAGGAGCCTGCGTTTCCAGGGGCTCACCTTAGGAACCAGGCCATCTGATAGTGCAGACCATGGTCCAACACAGTTTATCCAGGCAGAAAATACCTCGCACCCTTCCTCATCTGTGCAAAGCGCTGCAGCGTGTTTCAGTGTATTGTAACATTCTGTCCTAACATAGACTGTGATGTTGGAAGCTCTTTCAAAATGTGTTTCCAGCACAGACCAGATCCCCTTTTTCATGTGATTTCATAACCAGTGGGTATTGGTCTTAGGGCCCTTTTCACGTTTCAACATTATTGAGAACCAAGAACTTTTGTTATATGGAATTTGTTATCAGAATTCATTATGTTGGAAATGAATACTGAGAAAATTGTAAAACTTCAGAACATCCAAGTGCACCTTGCATCAGTCGTGAGAGCATCGATGTCATCACAATGATGTCATCACGTGTCACTGAGCATTGTATTCCCCTAGTCGCTTGTGAGAGAAAGAGATGGAAAAGGCAGATAACCTGTTCTTATTATGGAGATGGTTTTGAGCCGGTTGACTCTTTTTTTTGAGCCTCGACCACACTTTGAGAACCACTGCAGTAAACAACTTTGAATCAGCCTACAGTATTCAGAAATCATAAGATTCTTAACTATTTCTCTCAAGCACAAAATTTCCACTAGTCCACTTCCCATTCATGATGGCTTTGCTCTTTTTAATTATCCTTAGATCACCTCCTTTATTTGACTACAGTCTGACGGGTCTGATAACAGAATATACAGCATTTCCCTGTGAAAAACAAATCAAATGGGGAGAAAAGGAGAAACAAAATGCTGTACACTTTTTAAGGCCTTTTTAATGATTTAAGAAAACCCAATTTTTGTCTTTCTTTAGGTCCTGGGCTTTGTTTACTGTATAACTATTCTATCTTTAATGTTTTACCTGAATTTTGTTCTAAGTTTTAGATTTTTTTCTTCAGTTTATCTGCTTCTAGTGGGTATATGTAAACAAATAGGTATATGCCCTCTTGGTTTCTAATAATGCTTGGGGGGGGTGCTGATGGTCTTTTGAGCTTATTACATTCTGTTATGATGCAAGAGTGATCAGATCAAAGGCAGTTCTTAAAATAGGCATCCCAGGCAGCATTGAAAGTAGTTCATGTTTTGTAATATTTTTACATGTGTAATTACTATTTTTATTATTGCACGCATTTCTGGTTTTACTGGTCTAGTCAGATGGTCTTGGAAAATGATTAGTTTTGGAACCATATAAAAATGTGTTTTGTCCATCAAAAAAGGGGGATTAAATACACCTTTTGCAATGTACATTGTGAAATATATCATAAACACTTTTATTTAGACAAATAGTTGTTATATGATAGTAGATGTTCCTATGAAAGAAACAGTATTTATAGATTCAGATAGGATGTAGGTATGAACACAAAATTGATTCAGCTCTTTCTAGGTAAGTGATTAATACATTCTGATTTCTCTTTATTTACTTAAGATTATCCTGAGATTATTTGAATGATGATCTCTTGCTTATTCTGTGAGCTAACATAGATCATAGGCTGACTTGTGGTCCTTAGATTTTCTAGCATCAGTGGAGGTATCCTAGACATTTAAATGAGGAGAAATTGAAATGGCAAATTCTGTTAGAGGGGGCAAAAAGCTCTTAATTCAAAAGCAGAAACTCAAAGAGAGTTTTAATACAACTTTAGCATAGATTAGGGTGGACATGTCTCAAAATTGAAAAATTGTGAGGCAAGTATGATTTACTTAAAGGGTCATGGGTGGAGAAAAGAGGACTGTTATGTAAAATTATGTATTATTGATTGTGTTTTATTTGTCTGATTATAGATACTTAGAGGAAGTGTCCAGAATAAACTCAACCCCCGACCCGGAAAGGTAAGAGCACTCTTTTTCTAGTCTGGATTTTATTGTGGTCTGATAGAGCATAGCAAAGCATGCTACTCCTTTGATCTTCTTGTAGGTGGTGATATACAGTGAACCCGATGCTTCCGAGAAGTGCATTGAAGTTTTCAGAGACATTCAGGATTGCAGTTCTTGGAGCCTCTCTCCAGTGATCCTCATAAAAGTTGTCAGGGGCTGGTAAGATGGCACTTCCAGTTCCAGACTTAGAGTGTCTGTGTTTCACATAATTACCTTTTGGGTCCTCACTACTTATTTAAAATTATGCCTTTAACAATGTAAGGCACAGAAAACACTACTCATAGTAAGATAAGGAATTCATATCTAAAAAATGTGGTTTTTAGTCAATGTTTCTGATGATAGGAGTGATGCATTGTGTGTTTATGAGAGAAAAATCAGAAAAGTGCAGTAGAACAAGCTTTTTTTCCATATCTCCCCACAGAACCTTGCTTTGGCCTAATCACTCATCAGGGTCCATCATATACTTTTGATTGATAAGTTTTAAATGAGGTTGATAAGATTTGCACTAGTCACGTTCATAGGCCAGATGTGACTTGTAAAGAATCTCTAATGAAAGACTTTTTTGCTAACTTTTTAAAGACAGTTCAGTGAAGGACTAACCTAACATTTAATTTACTTTCCAGTTTTTCCACAAAAGATAGTTTTGATTAAGTAAAACTGGTAAAAATATAAATATTTTAACAGTTTCTAAAATTGTTTTACCAGCTTAATTGCCTCTTGGAAATACACAGGAAGTTGAATAAAGAAAGGCAACTTAATGAGCTGTAGTCCCAGCTACTCAGGAGGCTGAGGCGGGAGGATCACCTCAGCCCAGGACTTTGAGACATGAGAGTGCCACTGCATTTCAGTCTGGGCGACAGAGTGAGAACCTGACTCAAAAAAAAAAAAAAAAATGGCACCTTAAGAGGAAAAAAAAACAGTAACTGAACTGGCATAATACTTACCTTTTGGTTCCTGTTTATAAACTTGTGTGAAATAAAGAGGGCAGAGCTTTAGACATCAATAGATTAAAAAATTCGGAACCTTTCCTTTTAGTCTCCATTTGATTAAATATGCAGCATTTTTCCTGTTAAATTTTTAGATATTTTTGTATATATTCACTGGAAAAACAGGATTTGCTTTTAAGACTGAAAATTATAGTAGAAACAAATTTGATTTAGCAATTTTGTTTTTAATGGAACCATGCTTTTTCCTTTTGCAACTTTTGTAGGCTGCTTTTTCTTAAAAGCATAAGCACTTACACTGTTGTGTGTGTGTGTGTGTGTTTTTAATTTTTTTTGAGTAGAAGTCTCATTCTGTCGCCCAGGCTGGAGTGCAATGGCACATTCATGGCCAACACAGCCTCAATCTGCTGGGCTCAGGCGATCCTTCAGCCTCTACCCTCTGAGTAGCTGGAACCGCAGGTGCAAGCCACTACGCCAGACTAATTTTTTAAAAAATTTATGGTAGAGATGAGGTCTCACCAAGTTGCCCAGGCTGGTCTCAAATCCCTGGGCCTCCATCTCCCAAAGTGCTGGGATGACAGGCATGAGCCACTAAGCCTGGCCGCTATCATGTATTGACATGAGATGGTTTTCTTTAGTGTTGGCTGCTTTAGGGAAGAATGTTTTTAAAATGTTTTCCATTAACATGCCTGTAGTCCTTTGTATCGACATATCCATTGATATGACTGTAATTTGTTAAAATCCCAGAGAAACATTCTCTGTACTTAGAAGGAGAAAAAAACAGGACAGTAAATATGCCTTTATTTGACACATGGTCATTTCTTTATGAGTCTCAACTAACTGGCAATTCCATAGAACGTTAGTAGCTCTAACTTTCATATTGATAACCCTAAAGTTCTCTAAGATCCTGATTTACAGTTCATGAATTGTCAGAGGCTTAATTATGCCTTGTAACATTTCAGTGTTAGGGAGAGTTTATGCTATTTTCATCATTAGAGAATTGGTCACTAATTTATATATAATGGCAATTTGCCAGAATATTTGAGTAATCAAAACCTCTGTCACCAAGATTGGCTAATGGTTTTGCTGTGTTTTATTCTTAGTTGGATTTTGTATGAAAAACCTAATTTTGAAGGGCACTCCATCCCCTTAGAAGAAGGAGAATTGGAAGTTTCTGGACTCTGGGGTATAGAAGACGGCTTAGAAAGACAGGAGGAAGCGGAGCCTGAAAAGCCTGTGGTGATTGGTTCAATCAGACACGTGGTCCAGGTAAGTTATAGTAAATCTGGATCTCATTCATTCATTCAGCAAATATTATTGATTCTTATTTTAAGGGAAATGTTCATCTTATGAAATAAATGATTGGGAAAACTATTGGTGCTTTATGGATATATTTTCTATAACTTAAGTATTTGTACACTCTAAATAGAAAAGCAACACTGCAATTGGTTAGATACTTTTTCACAGTAAATCTTTTAGGTAAATCATTCACTCTTGGCCTTCTGTTTCCATCTCTCAAGATGTATTTTACTTAGACCCTGGCTTTGATGAGTTCTGTATGAACAGATTTTTCTTTTACTTAGTTTTTTGGGTTGCTGCATGAGTTCTGATTACCTTGAGTGGTTTGTGGGCATTCTATTTTTTAAAAATAGAGAAAAAATAAGTTAATTCAACTCTGGGGTTTCATGTGGGTGTAAGAAAATATTAATGTATCTGAGGCTACTTTTTTTTTTTTTTGAGTTGGAGGCTCACTCTGTCGCCCAGACTGGAGTGCAGTGGCATGCTCCTGGCCACCGCAGCCTCGACCTGCTGGGTTCTGGCGATTCTTCCGCCTCAGCCTTCCAAGGAGCTGGAACTACAGGCGCATGCTACCACACCCGGCTAGTTTTTGATTTATTGTAGAGACGAGGTCTCACCAAGTTGCCCAGGCGGGTCTCGAACCCGCGGGCTCAGGCAATCCACTTGCCTCGGCCTCCCAAAGTGCTGGGATTATAGGCTGAGCCACCAAGCCTGGCCGCTGAGGCTACTTTATGGGTTGGGTAAAACTTCTTGGCTTCTTATTTGTTGATGAGGAAGGTGTTATCAGAGTCTTTTTTTGTGGCTCTTCATATTTGATGATTCTTTACCTTTTAAAAAGGTCTTTCAAGTAGAAAATTAGAATCCCAAGTTTTAACAAAGATGAGTGTCAAGTGCAATAGAGAGAAAAGGGAGTTTCTAAAATGAGAATGAGTAAGAATGAGTCACAGCTTTTGGCAGAGGAAAGCGTCACCTATTTCCTGGGTCAACGTTTCTGAGTGATTTATGTGATAATTGGTATTCTAAATGATTTCTCTTTTAATCATTTTAAGAACATAATATGATAAGCCTAAGACATGAGGAGCCCTATTTCGAAATGATCTTGTTGGTGGAATATTTTACCTACAGTTTTTGTTTGTTGCTCAAATAATATCAAAGCAGTGTTTAAATGTGTCATCTGAATGCCACCATCATGAAGCATCTTCTTCTCTTGGTTTTTGAATTTCCTACCCTTTGTTGGCCATATTCTTAAAAAAATTTTTTTTTTAATTTTAAAGATGTAGGGTACAATTCAGGGTTAGATATACAAATGTTCATTATGCAGGTACCCTTGTTGATGAGGTGTGCCCCTCCCCAGCAGATTCTCACAACTGTGTTAGCCATATTCTAATCTGCTTTTTCTGTGGTTATAATCATAATACAGGTACAAGGTTGTTCTACTTTGTTCACTCAACACTGTGGTTCTCAATCCTTCTTTTCTCTATCATTTTCCTGAAGTTCACACTCTCATTGGTAACATCGCTCCATGATTTACAACTGGGGAAGGTATCAGCATCTGGTGGGGTGAGGACTTGGGTGCCTGTGGGAAGGTGGGGTAAGGGAGTTGAGATCTGTTTCTCCGGATAATAGCCGATGGAGCATAGCAAATGCTTTGCATGTTACTATGGGGTTTAGCTGAGCGCCATAGCCCACTGAAATGCTGTGTTATTTATCACTTAGTACATAAATGAGGTACCATCACTTATTTATTATTTATTCTGTCAGTGGATCTTAAAGTCACTTCGTTTTTTTTCTATTTTAAATAATGCTGCATAAACATTTTTGTGCATGTAATAGTTTGTAATTTTTGGATCTGTGATCTTGGGTTGAATTTTTCTGAACGGTGTCATATAAAAGGGTATGGTTTATGGCTCCTGGTACGTCATGAAGTAGATTTTCTTTGCAGACTGCATGCGTGGTTTCTTGAAAAATGAAATGTAAGTTATAGCATATATTTAAGAGAGTCACCTTTTTAGTTCACTGGAGTTGCTCCTTTGGTAATGTTTGAAAGAACCTCCCCTGAATAGACCCAAGTGTTCGTATTTCTTCTGTACCTCATTTCACCTAGCTCGGCCATATTAAACAGGTACAATATATATTTGGTGAACGCTTAGACGATCAGCCAAGAGAGGCCTTTTGAAGAGTGTTTGATGGGCCACGGACACACAGGGCATGGAACAGGGAGCAGAGTGCAGCAATCTGTAACACCATGGATGTATGCTTTTGCCTTCACAGCTTAGACTGAACCACCGTCATGGTGGCTTACTCATGGTCAAGGAGAGTCACCACAGGGCTTGTGGGCACAGATGGTAGTTGAGGGAGACTCCACAAGCAGCCATTCTACAGACAAGCATCTCTGAATGGGGATAATTATCTCAGAGCAAAGGAACCAAAACTCCTGTAAGCAAGGAGGGCCAAGTGGGGATGTGAAAAAGAAATATGCTCCAGAATGCTACTAAGATACACTTCTGATGATCTTTGCTAGACTGTAACACTGAAATACACAACTAAAGCAGTGTCTGCCCTGAGGCATATTATTCATCCATGGATAAGATGGGAAAAGGGATAAAATGGCAGGTGCTCTGGGAAATGTATTTGATTATTTATTTGATTATTTGAGTCAGAGTCTCACTTTGTTGCCTGGGCTGGAGTGCAGTGGCACGATCATAGCCACTGCAGCCTCAACCTGCTGGGCTCAGGCAGGCTGCACCACCACGCATATTTGATTATTTAAAGCTTATTTTACTTAGCTGCAAGAAAGGAAACAATGAACTTATGTAGACGCCAATACACAGTGTAATTCTGATTATATATGTATATGAATGTTTTTTCAGGATTACAGGATAAGTCAAATTGACCTATTTACTGAACCAGAAGGGTTGGGACTCCTGAGTTCCTACTTCGATGATACTGAAGAAATGCAGGGATTTGGGGTGATGCACAAGACGTCTTCTATTAAAGTACATTGGGGCACGTAAGTATTTTATTTCTAATACATTTTTAATGAAGCTTTTTCTTGGTGAGGGTGGTACTGAAGAGAGGATATTCTGCCTCTGATTTGTTGTCCTGCTAAGTCATTATTGCCTATAAGGTATATTTTTACAGAGCACCTAAAATTCTGGGGTTTTTGCACCTATGTTACTATGACTCACCCACTCACTGCTCTTCAAAACGTTAATGATTTATTAGAGAAAGTATGGGAGGGAATTGCATTTTTTTTTTTTTTTTTTTTGAGTTGGAGTCTCACTCTGTCGCCCAAACTGGAGGGCAGTGGCCGCTCCCGGCCACCGCAGCCTCGACCTGCTGGGCTCCGGCGATCCTTCTGCCTCAGCCTTCCCAGTAGCCGGAACTACAGGCACGCACTACCACGCCCGGCTGATTTTTTGATTTATTGTAGAGATGAGGTCTTGCTTGCCCAGGCAGGTCTCAAACCCCCGGGCTCAGGCAGTCCACTCACCTCAGCCTCCCAAAGGCACGGGATTACAGGCTGTGCCACCGAGCCCGGCTTTTTTTTTTTTTTTTTTTTGAGTCAGGGTCTTATTCTGTTACCCAGACTGGAGTGCAATGACATAATCATGGCTCACCATAGCCTCAAACTTTCAGGCTGAAGTGATCCTCCTGCCTCAGCCTCTGAGTAGCTGGGACTGAAGGCATATGCCACCATGCTCTGCTAATTATTTATTTGTTTTTGTAGAGATGAGGTTTCTGGACTCGGGCAATCCTCCTGCCTCAGCTTCCCAAAGTGCTGGGATGACAGGTGTGAGCCACCGTGCCTGACCTTAAATTGCATTTTTAATGTATGACTTTCCTTGTCACAGAGGAACTGGATTCATTTAAAACGGAGTCACAGATTATACTTTCATAGTAATTCAAAGGAGGTGATTCCAAGCATATGCCCTGATATTTCTGGCGGGATGGAAGCCAACCCACATGGTACTACTTCCTTCAATATTTTCCCACAATGTTGTTCAAAGCTCCTAGCATATTGATTTCACAAATCACAGGAAACAGCAAGAATATTTTGAAGGAAGTGGGAATGTCTCAGAGGAGAAATTGAGTTAGGAAATGCAGACTGCAGTACTAAAGGTTGTGCTTACTACGGTGGTATGCACGGTCCCACTGAAAGATGTCCGCTGAGATGCGGGAAAAACACTGAGGCATCTTTATATTTAAAATCTCAACCACTTAAGATCGAGTTTTTGTATGGGTTTTCTAACATGCATAATATATTAGTTCAGTGGTAATGCATATAATTTATAAATATTCATATATTCAGAAAATGCTCAAATGTTGTTACCCACGATCTACACAGCCAACAGTGTTGGGTAAATAGGGTGGGGCATGGAGGTAATGCCGTTTGGGGTCTATATCACTGTAAAGTGACATGGAACGTCCCTGCAGTAAATGATAAGGTACTCCTTAATCATGTTTTTTGCATTCTTTTGATTGCTAAAAGTCTTGGTTTGCTGCTGTTCTTATCTTAGAAAAATGATTTGGTTGTGCAGCATGGAGGAATTAGGTAAATTAGAGATCATGGCGTCTGATTTTTATTCCTTGGAAATCAACTAAAAACTTTTAGGCAACTGAACAGGAAACTTGGGCTTAGGGTAGCAACCGTCCTTGAAAAAGTTGGAAGGCAGTCATATAAAAGATAAATTAGACTTGAGCACTGTTATTTCATTGGATGTCCCAGAAAAAACAGACAGACAGTAGAAATTAGAGAGGCTGATTTTGACGAGGCCAAGGGAGGAGCTTTCTCATGGTTGGAGCAGTTTGAATGGAAGTGGGTTCTCTTGTCAGGTGGAGAGTTTCCCATCACAGAGAGTATTCAAGTAGAGAATAGACAACAATTTATCTAGGATTTTGTAAGGAAAGTAAAGTGTGAGTTAGATACCCATTGACTGTTTATTTACCTTTAACTCTTTGAAATATAACAAACTAGAAAGAAGTTTGCAGAAGGTAAACATACAGTTAAACAAATAATAAAGTGAGCATACAAGTAGGCACTGCTCAAGCCAAGAACTGGAATATTACTGGCTCCCTAGAAGCCCCAGTGGGCTCCTTCCCTGTGCCAACTCTCTCCCTTAGAAAACAACCCTCCTTTCCCCAGACAAGTGAGGTGATAGCAAGGAAAAACCGTAGTGATGGTATGCCAATATAAAAGGTATATTGGGTCGGGCATGGTGGCTCACACCTGTAATCCCAGCATTTTGGGAGGCTGACGTGGGAAGATTGCTTGAACCCAGGGGTTCAAGACCAGTCTAGGCAACATAGCGAGACCCTTTTTCTCTATTTTTTTTTTTAAAAGGTGATTTATTAGGGCAGAATTTAGGGTAGAAGAACAATGCCAATTTAAATATCTCCTTTTGATGCATTATTTTCCAAGGACAATCAATGCACATTCTTCTTCTTTAAAACATGCTATTTTATTTTATTTCTTATTTATTCATTTATTTATTGAGTTGGAGTATCTGTCACCCAGGCTGGTGTGCAGTGGCACGCTCACGGCCACTGCAGCCTCGACCTACTAGGTAGGCTCGGGTGATCCTTCTGCCTCAGTCTTCCAAGTAGCTGGAACTAAAGGCATACGCCCCCATACCCAGCTAATTTTTTTGATTTATTGTGGAAACTTGGTCTCGTTAAGTTGTGCAGTCTGGTCTTGAACCCCTGAGCTCAGGCAATCCTCTTGCTTCTGCCTCCCAAAGTACTGGGATTACAGGCGTGAACCACTGCGTCTGGCCAACACATTTTTTTATTAGCACATAATAATTATACGTATCTATGGGGTGCATTGTGATGTTTTGATATGTAGATGCATTGTATAATGATCAAATCAGGGTAATTAGCACATTCATCACCTCAAGCATTTATCGTTTCTTTGTGGTGAGAATATTCAGAATCCTGTCTTCTAGCTATTGTGAAATATACAGTGTGTTAACCGTAGTTACCCTTCTGTGCAGTAGAACACCAGGACTCGTTCCTCCCATGTGTCACCTTCTTGTACCTGCTGACAGACTTCCCTCTATCCCCCACTTTCCCACTGCCCTCCCCAGCCTCTGGTCACTCTACTCCCTTCTTCTCTGAGGTCAACCTTTTTAGCTCCCACAGATGAGATCACGCAGCACTTATCTTTCTGAGCCTGGCTTGTTAAACTTAACACAGTGTCCTCCAGGTTCATTCATGCTGTTTGCAAATGACAGGATTTCATTCGTTTGGAGGGCTGAATAGTATTCCATTAGGTGTATGCATTCCATTTTCTTCATCCATCCATTGATGGATTAGGTTGATTCCTTCTCTTGTCTGTTACGGATAGTGCTATAATAAACAGGGGCGTGCAGACAGCTCTTCAACACACTGATTTCCTTTCCTTTGAATATATACACGGAAGTAAGATTTGGGGATTGTACGGTAGGTAGATCTACTTGTAAATTCTTAGGTGCCTCTGTACTGCTTTCCATGATAGCTGTACTGGTTGACCTTCCCACCAGCAGTGTGTAAGTGTCCCCTTTTCTCTACATCCTTACCAGTTACTTCTGACATCCCAATCCTAATGGGTGTGAGGTGCTATCCATTGTGGTTTTGATTTGCCTTTCCCTTATGATTAGTGATGCTGGCATCTTTTCACAGGCTGTTGGCCATTTGTATGTCTTCTTCTGAGAAATGGCACTGCTTCTAAATGGGTACATTTTGGGTTGTATCAACTGGTACCCTGTTGTAGGCCTTGAAAGGCTATTAAGTTTCTTTTTTTTTTTTTTTTTGAGTTGGAGTCTCACTCTGTCACCCAGACTGGAGGGCAGTGGCCGCTCCTGGCCACCGCAGCCTCGACCTGCTGGGCTCCGGCGATCCTTCTGCCTCAGCCTTCCAAGTAGCTGGAACTACAGGTGTGCACTACCACGCCCGGCTAATTTTTTGATTTTATTGTAGAGATGAGGTCTTGCTTGCCCAGGTGGGTCTCGAACCCGCGGGCTCAGGCAATCCACTCACCTCAGCCTCCCAAAGGCACGGGATTACAGGCTGAGCCACCGAGCCCAGCTGGCTATTAAGTTTCTAAAGGTGATTGATTTAGAAGTAGAAATTAGGAAAAGCTTTTTTATGTCCCCTGCATACCTTCTCTAAATATGGCAAAGAATTGGGATTTTAACAAATACCAGGGGTGCCAAAAAAAATGTATACACATTTTAAGCGATGTTATCTATGCATTACTTTTAGTTCACCGTAATCAGGAGTGACTGGACACTGATGATAACCGCTTTGTGTACCTCTTGTATTCATCTTTTGTTATCACTATATATTGAGAATTACAGTTTTAATATAGCTTTTCCTTTCTTAAACTGTGTATACATTTTTTTGGCACCTTCTGTATTAAACCCCCAAAATGTCTATGAGTAAATCTGTTAATTAACTAGGCATCAATTCCAGGACTGAGAATACAGCAGTGAGAACATAAAATGATGTCCCTGCTTTCCTGGAGCCCTCAGTGTAGTAGGAATAGGCCACACAAGTATGAAGAAGACCCCCAAAAACCCGAAACGTGTTTATAAAAAGTTGTGTGTTCATTCTTACATATTTAAACTTCATTCACCTTCAAAGTACTCTCCATTTGATGCAGTACACCTATCGAGGTGCTTTTTTCACTGCTCAAGACAGTTTTTGAACCTGTACATGTTGATGCCCTTTTCATTCTTTTCTAAGGAAAGTGATATTTCTCAAGTTGAAATCAATTTTTTTTTTTTGAGTTGGAGTCTCACTCTGTCGCCCAGACTGGAGTGCAGTGGCCGCTCCCGGCCACTGCAGCCTCGACCTGCTGGGCTCCGGCGATCCTTCCGCCTCAGCCTTCCGAGTAGCCGGAATTACAGGCACGTGCTACCATGCCCGGCTGATTTTTTGATTTATTGTAGAGATGAGGTTTTGCTTGCCCAGGCCGGTCTCGAACCCGCGGGCTCAGGCAATCCACTCACCTCAGCCTCCCAAAGGCGCGGGATTACAGGCTGAGCCACGGAGCCCGGCT
>CAUYQG010224487.1:0-12604 GCA_963574415.1 Tarsius wallacei | reverse complement strand
ACTCACCTCAGCCTCCCAAAGGCGTGGGATTACAGGCTGAGCCACCGAGCCCGACTAATTTGGTTTTTTAATATAAAATTTGTGAAATTTTATTTTCCACTTTGTGACTGCTTTTACATAAAAATTTATTTTTTATCTCCCAGAAAGTTTTTCTCTGATTTGATAACACAGTTTAATAATAAGCGTCCACAAATACTTATCAAGCACCTACTATATCTTCTAAACAAAAATCAGATCATGTCAGCTCCTATTGAAAATCTTTCAATGGCGTCCTATTGAAAAAACCCAAATCCTTAACATGGTCTTGCATAGCCCCAACATGTCTCTCCTCAAAGCCTTCATTTTGCATGCCACTCCCTTTCACTCTCTCCAGGTTGGCCTTTTGGGGCACATCACACCCTTCCTACCACTGGACTTGGTCACTTCTGAGTCCTTGCCTAGAACCCCACACTTTCCCACTCCACCCTCATGAGCTCACATTAATGTGACTGATGAATTAATACTTGTCTCTTGAACATGAGGAGAGAGACCAGGAAGCTTTATACTCACCATTATATCCCCACTGCCTAGCATTGTGCCTTGCACATAGACTTTCCATAAATATTTGAACAACTTATAATGGCCCTGAACTCCTTGGCTACTTCTATGCTTTGGGTGTCAAAACAGGGCAATGATTAACCAAGAAGCTCATAAAGTGAAGTGTGGGCATTTTTAGAGCTAAGAAAACCTAGAATATGAGGGTTCTCACCAGACTGTCTTCATGCCCTCACTGGGAGACTGGTCCTATTCAAAATCAGATTCTTACAAACTAAATAATCTAGATATGACATAGAGTTATTATTTTAACAATGCCTTTATTTCAAAGAAAACACAATTTATAGCATGCTCATGGAAAGCTTTTTGGTTTTAGTTTTTGGTGAAGGAGACAAGACTCCATGATCTTTCACACCTTCATACTTTACACAAGATGTCCTCTTGTCTGAAAGGCCACCTCCACTCTGCTACCCAGGCTCTGACTTTTTCTATTTGGTGAACTGATTCCTTCTTTAAGGTCAAATGCAAATGTCACTAACTTCCCCAACTCCCTTAGTCATTACATAGTCCTTCACCTATACTCCCATAACACCCCTATACCTCTACTAGTGGGCTAACAGAATAAGATGTAATTCTTCCATGACAGCTCAAGAGTAAAAACCATGTCTTACTCTGCTTTATACCCTACATGCTTCATTCCATAAAAGATTCTCAACAAAAAATGGTTGCAGGAACTGAACAGTAACACGAAAAAGGAACTCATAATGTGAGCCCTATAAGTCCTTGTCTCTATCATAATCCATACAGCCTAGTCTGGAAGATCTTTGAGGCTTTAGAGTAAGTCAAACGAGAAAGCAATGAGCCAGGAAATTGTGAGGTGCTGCTGTGCATTTAGAAAACAAAACAAAATGAAAAGGAGCATCAGGAACTCAGATCTGAGCTGAACTTTTGTCAGTGGTAGGGACTTTTCTCAGGTGAAATTTATGAACAAAGGGGATACTGATGAATGACAGGTTGATGGTAATATTAAGGTTCTGAGATATTTCCCAAAACTTTGTTGCCTCAGAACATATTTTTGGAGAAACACATATTTCCCTTTGGAAAAGAGTGTCAGAGCATGTATCCCTCAAAGGCAGGAACTATGCCTTATTAATCTTGCTAATACTGGAACAGTGCCTATTACAATAACTGGAAAATAGTTGAAGCTCACTGTTTTGTCTTCCAGGTATGAGGACTCTAATGATATAGATGACCTCCACAATAGAACATACACTGAGGGGACACTGTGTTCTATTATAACCCATGTAGCCTTAGTCACCAGGCATGCTAGGACCTCAACAACAGAGTACAAAAATCTGACTGACACCAAGATACTGAGCTTAGAGTAGCAATAATTATTCTAGATCCCATCGGCTAGTGATCTAAAGCTTTCAAAGTGTTGCTAGACTCGGGTAGGATTATCTCAGGCAATGGATTGATCTTAGCCTTCAGGTTGCAAGTTTTCGGTTTCTGCAACATGGTGAGAGGTAAGAAGAGAGTGGTGGCATTGGTGCACTGCTGAGCTTTGACCTTTCTATTATTCTATGTGGCAGAGATGACTAAAAGTCCTAGTACCCTTTCTCCATTTCTTTCATTTAGCAACAATCCATTCTACTTTCAGTTTTAGCCAGCATATGACTTTCCAACTAGAAACTGCACTTCACAGCCTCCCTTGCAACTAGATATAAATGTTCTTGTCAATACAATGGAAATTAAAGTCATGTGCTCAACTTACACATCACATTCTTAAAAGGATACTGACTGCCTACCACATACTCTCTTCCCATTCCTTTGGATGTGGTGCTAATGAAACAATTTCCACCATGCAAATGGGGATCTCACCCTAAGGATGAAAAGTTAATAGGATAAGGAAACCTCTGCACTATTAGGTGAAAGAAAAAGACATTTCCATCTTGTTCAGACAATTTTATTTGAGGATCTCTTTGTTGCAGCAGATCAGCCTAACTAATACCAGCTATAAAAGTAACTAAAATACAGAGATCATTAGAACAGACATAAAGACAACCAAAAGATTAAGAATTGGACTCGCCAGGTGATATCATTTCTTCTAATGCTTCTTTCACAAAATGCTGATAAACTCAATCAGTGATAGCAAATCCCCACCCCAAATCGCCATCCCCATTAAAAACAGAACATTCTGTACATGTTTAGCCAGTTTATGAGTATTTTGTGAAACCAAAGACTGGGAACCAAAACAAAACCTTTGTGAGTTAAAAATTCATACACACGCAAATTGCCAATTTTACACTGCTTTTTCAAAGCCCAAATGAATTAAAAGAAAATCTTCAACTCAACTGAGGTTTTGAATTTAAGTAGATCACTAGAAAGAGAAAAATATTCACCACCTTTTAACCAATTCCATAAGGATTTCCTCATGAAGATTTGGATTTTCAATATAATTTCTCTTTTCCCTGTCTGTTTGATTATTCCCTGTGCAGAATTGGATGGAAAATTATTTGTAGCAGTAGGTCCAAAGCCTTTCCCCAAGAGGCACAAATGGAAACAAACTGAATTACTTGATCTAAATTCCAGTTCTCAGAAGTGCTTCTTGCATCAAATATTCAAGAAAAATAACAATCATCTCCACAGAAAATAGTATAAATGTTGGGACAAATAATAAAAATAACATACTTTGGTATTAATAGAAAATAGAGAAGACTATTAAAAAGTTATCAATAATCCTTTATTTGTAGGCATATCTTATAAGTCTAAAAGCACAAATAAACTATAGACTTTGGTAACACACACACTCACACTCTGAGCTTTGCATGTTGTTCAGCAATGCATTTTTTTCATAACTGAAAAATGAATGATCAAATATTGAAGTAAGACATTGAAGAATTAAAAATAGCAATATCCAGATAAATATATTTGGTTGGCATGTACCTTTCAGCTCCCTGCAGCCACTGTACTTCTGAACTTTGTGTGGGAGGGTAAGCTATAAATACTCCTTGACCCTATAGTCTTGTGTACCTTAGAAATCCATTTTCTTTTGAACTAGGAAAGGTAAAAGTATTACAACTTTCAAAAACAGTAGTTTAAAACAAATTATTTCTAATAGTTCCTTTAAGTTACTCTTTCAACATCAAATTAGCTAGCTTTACCTAAGTATATAACACTACAAGATAGTAAAGTAATACCTACTCAGTCCAGAAGCACTCTCAAATCATAATGCTCCCTGCATTTCTTGGACTCCTCTAACCATCCATTTAAACCTGTGAATCGCATAAACATGATTTGGAAATGTTGACATGCTATGAAAGAGATATTAACAGACACTAATAATTCATTCCAGAAAACAAGGGAAATTCATAAATACATTGTTATTACTCTCGGCAGGCATTAGAAAAAAGAATATTAGTAAATGTTCAGATTGACATTCTCATAATGAGAAATTATGAGCTTTTTTTCAACCAGGTACCTTTAGAGATTTCCATCATTGTTGAACCAAAAGGCAATGTCAGGCAGATGGCCTGAGAGCCTTGACTAATTCACTGTTGAAAGAGATATCAGCCGGGCTTGGTGGCTCAGCCTGTAATCCTGTGCCTTGGGAGGCTGAGGTGAGTGGATTGCCTGAGCCCACGGGTTCGAGACCCGCCTGGGCAACTTGGCAAGACCTCATCTCTACAATAAATCAAAAAATCAGCCGGGTGTGGTAGTGCGTGCCTGTAGTTCCGGCTACTTGGAAGGCTGAGGCGGAAGGATCGCCAGAGCCCAGCAGGTCGAGGCTGCAGTGGCCGGAAGCGGCCACTGCACTCCAGCCTGGGCGACAGAGTGAGACTCCAACTCAAAAAAAAAAAAAAGAAAGAAAGAAAGAAAGAAATATCTACTAGAATACTAAGATGTTAACCAATATGGCAACTTTGTAAATCATTATTCCATCCCCAGTCAAGTCAATCAACTCCATAAAAGTTTAGGGAGAAGAACAAAAAGCCTAGAAGGACAAGAGCTAACCAAGCTAATTTCATAACCAGTATAGCCACCCCTTTCTTTTCACATTCAGCTTTTGATGGTTGTGTTTACTTCATTTAGCCATATATTAGATGAACACAAACTAATCTGAAAGAACCGAAGGGTTAGAAATCATAGATGGGAAAGCTTCCCAATACCACATGACTCTGAAATCATAAAAGAGAATAAAATATATTTTCCATTATATTTGTCCTCCCTCTACTTGCCTCCTGCCACCTCTACAACATATTTCTCTCTTTATTTATATTTCACACACTTCCCTCAAAACATGCTTATGATCCAGCTTCCTGTTGCTTATGATCCAGCTTCCTATTGCTTCTAGTGCTTGAGAGCAACTTAAGCATTTTTCTGGTCTCCTGAAAATTTCCCCCAAATCTTCCCTTCACAGATCAACTCCCTACTTTATCACGAGATCTTCCAGAACCAATTCTCCCACAAAATTTTTGCCTTTAAAGCATTTCCTGTGAGTATATATATTTTGCTGATTATAAAAGTGAAATGTATTTTTTTAAAGTGGTACTGTAGAAAACTTGGAAAATTAAAAAGATAAAAAAATTAAAAAGACAAGCCTAATAACCTGTATCTTACTACCGAAATATTAGTCTTTTTCCAATTGTGTATTCATTTTGTTTTACATTTCTAAATGATATATGTAAAACATGATCTACATAAACTTTTGCATTCTCTTAGCAATAACAATATAAGCATTTCCTCACATTACTAAAAACTCCTTATAAACATAATTTATTACAATTATATACTTTTGCATCATATGGATGTACTCTATGCAGTTTCCAATGTTTTGCTCATATAAATAATTGTGGAATTATATTAGTCTGCAATTCAGATTATTTCCTGGGCTAGATTCCCAGATATTCTTGGGTCTAAGTGTATGAATAAGTTTAAGTCTCTCGATCACACTGCTAAATGCTGTGCAGAAAAATTCTACCAACTTACATTCCTATTAGCTCAATGTGAAGTGCTAGTTCTTAGCCCTATAGCCAGCAATGCAACAAGGAGGGGCCTAATGGTCTATTTCTTTTCTTTCTTTTTTGGGGGAGTTTACAAGCTAATTTATTCTAATTTTCAAAATCTATTAATTTGATATGCAAAAAGTATTAAAAGCATCTCACTGCTGGTTTATTTATTTTTGTTAATGAACATACATATACGGATATATAAAGCACTTTAGCTTTTCATAAGCAAGTCTAACTCACTGTCTCTGAGTGAGGAATTTCCATATCTAAATAATAGAGATTGTGATATTTTTGTCTCCAATCTCTTTTTAGAAAGTCTGATGATATTGGCGCCTAAGGCAATGGTTTTCAACCATGGCAAAAAATCTGAATCACCTGTGGAGCTTTTTAAAAATTAATTTATGCTCCAGAAACTCAAACTCAGGAAAGGTTCTATCATCTATATTTTCCAAATATTCCACAGTCATTCTATCAGGTAACTAAATGAGAAGATCACTGGGTTAAGACTACCACACTTGTTGGTACGTGCAGTTCCTTAAGCATACAAAGAAGAGTGTTACTCCCTCAACTATCATTTTGTTCTGTAATACTGATCTTACATCAATAAATCACTTATACACCTTGTATGATCTATTTTTATAGGACGACACAACACTGTCTACGGCTGTTAGTCTCATTTCTAAGAATGCTCTTGTTTCACATGAAAAGAAAGTAATCTAAAACTGATACAGTTTTTATTTATAAACTCAGCACTTGGCAGAAGTATTTATACAGTAGACAGGATAAGTACCTGGTCCGAATTTCCAAAAAGGCACTTCTTTCAATTCAAGGAAAACCCCTGCTTGTATTATATGTGCCAGGAATAAGTGTTCATATTATTTACTAATTTATGGTGAATTTTATCAAAATATGGAATCCCAGCTAACCCTCTGACCCACCCATAATCCAATGCCCATTTCTTTTCTCTCTCTCTCTCTCTGTGTGTGTGTGTGTGTGTGTGTGTGACTTGTCCATTTTAATTTTTTAATTTTTAATTTTTTAATTTTAAAGATGTGGGGTACAACTCAAGGTTAGGTATACAAACGTTCATTATGCAAGTATCCTTGTTGATGAGGTGTGCCCCCCACCCCCGGCAGTTTCCAATTACTGCCAATCCTTTTCTTACAGTATTATGATAATTGTTCAAGGTCTACTTATGAGTGAGAACATGTGATACTCAGTTCTTTGTTTCTGTGATAGATCACTCAGTATTATAAACTAAGTCCATTCAAGTTGCTGTGACATTCATAATTTTGCCCTTCTTTATGGCTGCATAATAATCCATCGTGTATATGTGCCACATTTTTTTTGATCCAGTCCTTTTTCAATGGGCAGCACAGTTGGTTCCATGTTTTTGCTATTGTGAACAATGCTACAATAAATACATGTGCAGGTATCTTTTTCATAGAGTGATTTGATTTCTCTGGGCATATTCCCAGTAGGGGACTGCAGAGTAGTATGGGAGGTTGATTTTTAGATTTTTTAGGAAACGCCAAACTGTTTTCCACAGAGGTTGTACTAGTTTACACTACCAGCAACAGTGTAGAAGTCCAACCCTCATTTCTAAACCACCAATTATTCTCCTTACTCAATTAAGCACTATACCAGAATAGTCTATAGCTATTGATACTGATGTCACATTTAGCATACTCATCAACCTCACATAACCTGGCCTTAGGAAGTACACTTATCTCACTATCAGAGCTGGGCTAGCTAACCACTCTAATGGAAAAAATAAAGGGAAAAAGGAGACCTGATATTAGAGGAAAAGTTTCCTCCACATCAACTCTAGCTGCTGTACTATACTAGCACAAGAACAGCCTGGGCCCAGTCCAACTCTCCTAGCATTGCTGGGACCCGAATGTCACCTCCAGACTAATCCCTCACTGAGGGGGTCACAAATTGGACTATTACAAAACATCAGCATAAGACACTCTGCGGGAGTTATTTCAGAGATTGTTTCTTTCCCTCTCAGGTGCTGAAAGCGGTCATCTTCTACTATTATAAAGAGACTCTTCTAGAAGGAAGAGATGTAAGGAGAACACCAAGGTAAGTGCTGACAACCAGTACTTAATACTGTTGGGTCAGAATGGAATGAGAAAACTGATGCCCTTGATAAATCCATTAGTGGATACTCACTCCAATTTTCCACCAAGAAAAGTAAGGGATAGATTTTCAAAATTAGCAAAATATGAATCCAAATGAATGACTGTATTTGTTCTGCAGATAACCTCCCCAATGTATCAGCATTGCCATGCCAACCACCTTGGGTTCTTGGTAAAAATTAACTGACAATGATGGATAGGCTATTTGAACTTCAAAAATTAAGTCTTTATATGGCAATGAATATTCTTTATGATGTACTACTACAGCTAAGGGAGGTGCTCCCATCTCTCAGTTTGCTTCTGTTCGGAGAAGCAAAGTGAACACTCTGTTTCATTCTGCTCATCTCTCTCCAGGGGCTATTTTTGCCGGCCTTTGGATTCTCTCTACCATGGACATCAACCTCAAAAAAAGCCTGAGGACAGAAAAAAACCTGGGCTCTCCCAAGTATAATAAACTGTGATGATGAATCCAAAAGAAAGGCACTTTACTGGTGTCTTGAACTAAATAAAAGGGTAAAAAAAGCTTTCACAGGTGCACCAAACTTGGTGATTAGAATTAGCATACCAGGACACATATCCAAAAGTGTAATCACAAGGTCACACGGTCACACCTCGGCATTAGCTGTGTGTCACCGTAAATTGCCATGCCAGCACTTTCCCTACTCTTCATTTTATTTTTCTAAATTTAGAGTCATTACAAATGCTGCTAACTCGGAGAACTTAGTACCTATGCACAAGGAGAGTGAATCACAGTTTCGATGCGACCCACCAACTTAAATGTCTTCCCTTTGTACATTTCCATTCCCAATGACAGTATCTCAGTCACTATGTATCACTTTCTGGTGTTCATTCTTGAGGATTTATGTATCTGTATGAATCTACTTGAAAGTTCTCTTTACATATATTCATTAGAGACTGTGTTCTTCTTTTTGAAAATGTGAAAAAAAAGAAAAGAAAATGTGATTCCATTAAATACTTTTTATTACCTTTTTATTATCAAGTAATTTATCATCAACTAAAATACAACCCTTCTAAAGATGTGAAATATACTATACTATTAACATGAAAATATACTATTAAAATAATCTAGAAATCAGAGTACATTAAAATCATAATGGTAAGTTGTTGCAAGTGGCAATAAATTAACGTTACTGTCTTATTTTCTTCCAAAGAAAAGTCAAAGTAGACAATAGCAGCAAAGGGTTAGACAGACAAGTCTCTGCCCCAAAATAGGACTTACCCTACTTAACCCTCTAAATTTCTTTCTTAGTTACTCATATTCACTTGCTTTCTGGTCCCATTGAGCTCTCCAGGCCCTAAGTGTCTCCAATTTCACCCAATACATCTGCCTTTCCTATGCTTATTTTACCCACATCCTGGTACAATCTGAAAACCTTCTCCACCCTACCCCAGAGGGAATACGCAGGCTGATTTTTCTTAAATCTCAAAATTATTCACTGCAACTTCATAACCTCAGGCCTGTAATGGCCTCTCAAAACTGCTGCTTTAGTTAGCTTGGACTCCTATTAAAAAACAAAAATATCACACTGGGTGGTTTCAACAGCAAATATTTATTTATCTCAATTCTGGAGGCTGGGAAGTCCAGATCAACAAGATGGCATATTTGGTGTCTGGTGGGAGCCCACTTCCTGGTTTGCAGAAGGCCACATTCCTGCCATATCCTCACATGGTAGAGAAAGGAGACTCTGGTGTCCCTTCCTCTTCTTTTAAGGACACTAATCCCATCATGGGGGCTCTACCCTCTTGCCCTAATCACCTCCCAAAGGCTCCACCTGCCCATACCATCACCTTGGGAATTAGGATTTCAACATATAAATTGGAGGGGGTGGACATAAATATTTAGTCTATAACAACTGCCCAGCACTCCTTCCACACAAATCTTTACCAGTTTTATCAATCTCATCTCTCTTTTTAACTATTAACAAATTATCTCTTCCCCTACTCTACAGGAGGTAAACATATCAACTGACATTTCCTCAACATCCGGCTCCACCCCACAAATTAGAACTTTTTCCATTCCATTTTGGTTTTGGTGGAAGAGGTATCCCTTCTTCTAAGGTTGATTTTTTTCACCAGTGTTCCGAATACCAATTTATTTGGCATCAAAATGAATCTGGTTCTCTCTCGACTAACTTCAACCCACACCTCTCTTCTGGATATTACCCTTAACAAATACACATGCTGAAGGTCCATTCCCTTTAAAGAATAATAACACTTCCTGGGCCTTGTCTCTTCCAGCTATCAAGCTCTTTCTATCTGTCCTCAATATCCAGAGAGTACATCTACACTCTTAACCTTTATTTCTCCTATGCTGTTCATACTTCATAATTTAGTCTTTATCCCCATCTCAAACTCAAACTGTACTTGTCAAGGTTGCCAATGACCTCTTTGCTGCTATATCTAATAGAACCTCATGTCATGTGACCCCCAACACTGTTGACCTCTCTTATGTTGGAAACTCTCCTGTTCCTTGCTTTCTGTAGCAGGGCTCTCCCTGGTTTTCTTCTATCTCTCCCATCATTCTTTCTCAATTTCCCTTGTGGGTTCTTCACCATGTGATCACCTCTCAAATTTCACAGAGTTCCAACTCCTCTCCTTTAGCTTCAACCACCTTCCATCTTCTGATGATTCATAAATAAATGTCCAGTTCAAATATAGGTCTGGAGGCCTAAAATCACATACTCAACTGCCTACCAGACATTTCTCCTCAGATGCCCCACAGCCCAGATCTATTAAACTTTGTCTGATAGTGAACTCATCTCCAACTCTTTTGAAACCAGACCTAGGCACTACCAACCCAGGTGTCCTATTTAGAAACTTGGGGGTCATTCTTGACTCTTCCCTTATCCCCTCCCCTGAACCCATGTTCTGCTATTGTTCCCCCACCCTAACATCTCTCAAACGTGTCCTCTTATTTCAATCCCTACAGTTTAGGCTTTCCTAATCTCCCCCCTGCGTTTTTGTGACAGCCTCCCTCCTGGTCTCCCTGCCTCCACTTGTGCCCACCTCTCAAGATAGGCATATCTTTCCATTTGAATGCCAAAATATTCTACAAATCTGATCACATGACTCTGTGTTGAAACAACATCAATGGCACCTCCTTCCTTTGGTATGAAATTCAAGTTCTTTCAAGGATGAAGTATAAGCCACCTTCTGGTGTGACTAGTCTCATCTCTTGCCATGCTTCCTCACACCATGCTCCAGCCATACCACATCTGAGTTCCTGAAATCCTTGCACTTACTGTCCTAGGTTTCTGAGCACATTGAACCTTCTACCTCAAAAAACATTTTGCTGCCTAATTAATTCCCTGTACATAACTTTCTACTATTGGTCAGACAAAATCAGCCTAGGTCTCGCCTCACTTGGAAATGCTGCCGAAGGTACAGTTAGAGATTACAGTCCCTGCCGTAGGGTTGCCCAGGGGCCACCAAAGCATAGCATAGTATTTACTATGCTGGGCCCTTCTTACTAAGACAAGGGTGCAGGCTCCAGGAGAAACAGGGACTGGACCTTATATACCATTAATTCCTTAACAACTACCATAGTGCCTGGAACCTAGAAAATGCCCCCAATCTTTTTAATAAAGAGTTCTGAAAATTCTGGGATTAGTCCTCTGATCAGTAAAGGAATTGGCATGAAACACGTTCTGGTCCCTTTTGCGTTCTGATTCTATCTAACACACCATAGGCAGGACACCAATCCTGACCAGAAGACACAATTTCAACTAAGCAAGCAAACAGAACAAGGAAGCAGTTAGTCAATTACCTTGGAAAGAGATTACTGAATGCAGAGACTCTCAGAAGAAATGTGAGACTTTTAAAAAATTCATTTAAAAAGATAACAAATAAGCCCTTTAAAACTTGCTAATATCTGTTTGAAATATCATTAAAAAAATTTTTTTTTGAGTCAGGGTACCACTCTGTCACCCAGGCTGGAGTGCAGTGGCATGATCATGGCTCATCGAACCCTCAAACTTCTGGGCTCAAGAGATCCTCCTGTCTCAGCCTCCCAAATAGCTGGGACTACAGACGCATGCCACCATGCCTGGCTAACTTTTTTTATTTTTTGTAGAGATGAGGTCTTGCTATATTGCCAGGCTGGTTTCGAACTCCTGGGCTCAAGCAATCCTCTCACTTCAGCCTCCCAAAGTGCTGGGATTATAGGCATGAGCCACTGCACCCAGCCTAAAATATCATTTTCAAATGCTGTCTTCTGATTGGGAGCTGGTGAATTGTGTAGCTCTATAAAATGACATTATCTAGCAGGAATAAATTTCCAGCGAGTTACATATGGAATACAAATTATACTAAATTTCTTTCAACAAAAACTGCATGTCTAAGTCCTTTTTATCTTTAGACCTTTGGTTACATCAGAACATTTCTCAGAGGAGCCTGCCCGTGATAAGACTCTGATTACCTCTAACATGCTCTGGTCAAGCTAGCAGTTACTCAATCTCTTTAGAGAAAGGGCTTGGACACTGGAGGTGAGCAGCTCATCACCTTCTAACTCAGAGTTCAGTTCCAGATTACTCTTAGGATTCTGAGCACATTAGTTCCATTTTGGAGACCCAAATTAGCTCTTATTAACCAATAACACTTAAGACCAAAAATACAGCCGGGCTCGGTGGCTTAGCCTGTAATCCCTCGCCTGGGGAGGCTGAGGTGAGTGGATTGCCTGAGTCCGCGGGTTCGAGACCCACCTGGGCAAGCAAGACCTCATCTCTACAATAAATCAAAAATTAGCTGGGCGTGGTAGTGCGCGCCTGTAGTTCCAGCTACTCGGAAGGCTGAGGCGGAAGGATCGCCGGAGCCCAGCAGGTCGAGGCTGCGGTGGCCGGGAGCGGCCACTGCATTCCAGTCTGGGCGACAGAGTGAGACTCCAACTCAAAAAAAAAA